>SNQJ01S0082991.1:58256-73106 GCA_010110895.2 Picea sitchensis
AGTCTTATATTCATCTGTCGAAATATCACATTACAATTTGAAAGAATAGCATACGTTCCGCTTCTCTGGAGTTGCTTCAATACATCAAAACTTCCCTATCCCGAATGGTGATTTCCTCTTATTTAAAGAGGAAATCCCTTCGATAATAATTACAATTCATATCTGAGCCTTATCCTAAATCGGATCTTCTTTCTAAATCAGCATAGGACGTCCTATTCTTACGCAATCGAATGCTATTACAGGAGCTGAATAAGATATTGATGTTAGGGCTGGTGTAACAACTTCTTCTTCGTTGTTGTGGATGTTGTTTCAGCATCGCAATTCACGGGTTGTTCCAGCCACGTGAATTGCGCTCTGACTGTGTTGACCGCTGACTGCGACGGCTTCCTTGTGTTTCAGCATCGTCAGTTCTAGCGGTTTCCTCTGTGTTTCAGCACCTGCAGCTCTAGATTGTGTAACAGCTTCATGTTTCGGCATATGCGACTTCAAACTATAAGGCAGCTCCGTGTTTCAGCATCTGTGACCTCGGACTGTATAGCAGCTCCATGTTTCAGCATCATTTATGTGTTTCAGCAATAGGCCTCAAATGCTAATCTGCAGTTTTGGACACTTATGCATTTCTAATCAATAGTTAAGTATGAGAGTGCTGTAAAATATCATGCAAAACATATTAAACGTATAGTAATGAGAAGGGATGTTGTATACCTTTGAGATGATCAGATAAAGTGATAGTATGAGTCTAAATGTAGGTGATCAAGAGTATAATGGTGGAAAAAAGTATAGGAAAAAAGGTACATTTTGTGGTCCTAACAGCCTGCATGACCCATTCTACACCATTCACTGATGAAGTGCTAGATAATGTGGGAGGCCAGGAGGTGTATTCTTTTACAGATGGATTCTCAGGATATCATCAAATCTGAATTTCCAAGGAGGATCACCACAAGAGCACATTTTCAATAGAATGGGGATCTTACCAATATACAGTGATGCCATTTGGACTAAAGAATGCCCCAACCATATTCTCCAGGGTGGTGGTTGAAACATTTAAATAATTTTTGCATAACTTTTTAAAAGCATATTTTGATGACTGGACTGTGTTTAGTATGTTCAAAAACCATATTGAATTCCTAAGACTAATTTTGGATAACTGCAAGCAGTGTCAAATTTCTTTGAATCTAAAGAAGTGCATATTCTTCTCACCATTAGGAGTGTTGTTAGGGAATATTGTGTGTAAGAAGGGGCTGCTGGTAGATCCCTCTAAAATTGCTATTATTGTTGACCTGCCACCTCCTACTTCAGTCAAACAACTGCGCACTACGCTAGGACATACTAGATATTACAGAAAATTCATTAAAGGATACGCCCATATTACAGCACCTATGGAGAAGTTGTTGAAGAAATACTGTTAGTTTAGTTGGACAAAAGAATTCTAGTAGAGCTTCGACACACTGAAACAAAATATGGTTATTGCACCCATTTTGGTTTTCCCAGATTGGACTAAAAAGTTTCATGTGCATGTTGATGCATCGTCCATCGCATTGGGAGATATGTTAGCACATCTAGGAACAAGATACATCGATCACCCATTAGCCTTTGCTAGCAGGAAGTTATCCACAGCAGAAATTAACAACACAACCACAGAGAGAGAAGGATTGGCCATGGTGTATGTGCAACAAAAATTCTGCCACTACTTATTGGGAAGACACTTTAAAATGTTCAAAGATCACTCCATGCTGAAGTACCTAGTCAACAAGCCAGTGTTAGGGGGGAGAATATGTAGATGGATTTTGATGTTTCAAGAATATGATTTTGATATCATATTTAAGCCAGGAAGAATGAACAAGGGCCTTGACCACTTGTCGAGGTTGGAACATGGAGAAGAACCCACCAGTCTAAAGGATACACTGTCGAATGCACAGCTTCTTTCCATCAGAAAGATCGATGACCACTTCATAGAAATAGTCCAATTTCGATCAACAGGAATGGCACCTAGGGAGTATACAATTCCCCAGAAGAAATAGCTAGTAGTGCGTGTTGAAGACTTTTCACTGATAGCGGGTCAGATATACAAGATCGAACCTGATGAGATACTAAGAAGATGTGTTATGGAGACATAACACCCACTGATCCTCACAGAAGCTCATGAAGGCATCACAGGAGGACATTATGTAGGGAAAGCAACTACGCAGAAGGTTCTGAGAGCTAGCCTTTGGTGGCCTACCTTACACAGAGATGTTAAGGACTATTCTAGATCCTGTGATGTGTGCCAAAGAGTTGGGAGACCATCCAGAAGAGATGAAGTGCCATTAACACCGCAGATGACCCTACAAGAATTCAAAAAATGGGCCATTGACTTCATGGGACCTATCAACCCACCAGGGAAGCGCACAAGAGCAAGGTATATCATTACTGCAACTGAATACTTAACCAGATGGGTCGAAGCCAAAGTAGTCAAGGACTGTAGTGCAACTACAGCTGCGCGATTTATATTTGATGACATAATAACAAGGTTTGGATGCCCCAAGATCCTTATGAGTGACCAAGGCACACACTTCATCAATCATACAGTTGAATCATTGACTAAGGAGTTTACCATCTACCATCAGAAGAGCACACCTTATCATCCTCAGGCAAATGGAACAGTCGAATCATTCAACAAAATTTTGGAGACAACACTGACAAAGATTTGTAATGTTAACAGGGATGACTGGGATTTAAGAGTACCTACAGTACTTTGGGCCTATATAACCACTTGCAAGAAACTGACCATGCAGATCCCTTTTAAGCTAGTCTATGGTCTCGAAGTTGTTGTCCCAATGGAATACCTAGTGCTAATCTTAAGAATTGTTGCCTTTACAGATATGGATGACACTAGAGTTGTTCAAGAGAGGCTTGCATAGTTGGTTGAACTGGAAGAAGACAGATTTATTGCAGGATTTCATCAGCAGGTTCAGAAGGACAGAGAGAAGGCCTACCATGACAGGCACATTAAGAAGAAGGCATTCAAGCAAGGTGACTTAGTACTGGTGTATGACAGTAAGTTTATAAAACACCCAGGGAAGTTCAGAATGCATTGGCTTGGACCATATGAGATTGCCTATGTTACAGAAGGAGGAGTTGCACAGCTGAAGACACTGAACAGAGAATGGAAGGAAGGGTTGGTAAACGGGAGTCGGATGAAGTCATACTATGACAACCAGTTGCCTCGTAGCTCTCAGTAAAAAAAGAGGAAAAGGGTATAGGTATCAGGTTCAGTTGAAAATGGGTACCAGACACAGAAATGACAGTCTCCACAAGGAGGAAGAGGAGGCATAAAGTAGAAAGTAAAGGCTGCACTGCGCAGTCCAAAACCGAAGAAAAACAGAAGGATCAGATCTGAAGTGCCTCGGGATGAGTCATATGTGAGTGTTGGGGGCCTGTTGGCCCTTGGGTATGTAATCAAGAGAATATCAAGGAAGAAGAGGTAAAATGCAAACTTCGTGGGAGACACAGTGATTGTTACTGGGTCGAAGTAAGAAAAAGAGTAGAAAAGAAGGAGCGAAGTCCAAGAAAGGTATCTGTTTGATGAGGAGATCAAGGATGATAGATATGCAAGGTATATGGATCGAGGACAACTCAGATAGCGGGAAAATCCACCGTTAGCACCGCACGGGAAGAAAGGAGAGATAGGCTGGCGAAGCCCGGGAAAAGAGGGTCAAGTTGACCTAGGGTTTGTATATCTAAGGTTTTGAAACCTAGGTCTCGACCTAAGGCTGTCGATGAGGGACTATATTGTATAAATAGAGGTCGAGAGGACCTAGGTCAGGTCGGTACTATTGTTGAGAATTGTTATTGATTTTTTTTCATTGAGAGAATATTGTATTGTGAGTGAGAGAAGTGTTGAGAGTAAGATCCTTCTAGCATTGTAAGATCTTCAGCTGGGTACAAGGATCAAGTCCTGCAACTTGGTGCATAGGAGGGGGAGAGAAAGAGAGAAGAAGAAGAAGATCTGCTAGGAGAGAGCATAGACAAGAACTGTAAGCTTTACCTTAATATATCATAAGCACAGTTCTGTGGACGTAACCCTAGGGAGAGGGTGGACCACATATATCTGGTGTTATGTGTGTATGAGTGGTGCTTTATCTTTGTCTTTGATATAATGTTATTGCATTATTGTATTAGATCAAATCTATAGAATGTGGAGTAGATTTTAGTGATAAGTGAGCTAGGTATACTGCGTTGTATTGTGTTAAGATCCATTTGATATTCCCCTGGCTGCAGACATCTCTGTCCTGCAACCCCCCATAGCTACTTCAGGTGAGATTGCATCCGATTTGTAGGTGTTTCCGAAAGGGCCAGTAGTTAGGGCTTGTTGGTGCACTCTTGGAGTGAACCTTGGGTCTTCCCCTATGCCAACAAGGGGTCCCCATCATATTAATGACTGTCATTAATGGATTTTATTATGCTTTGGATCCTACACTGTTGATTCATTAGTTTTGTATCAAACAACATTTAAACAGAAAATGAACTATGTGTCATGCTGCAACACTACGCACATCAAATTTATTAACTGAATTTACAAAAAATTTAGAAAACTCAAATCTAACTATTATACATGCTCCTTCGAACTAGAGAAATAGTCCATTTTTCTCAGTTTTGAGACATATAGGGCTTCAGGCAAGTGTCGTTCACCCATCCTGGCCACAACATACCATCCAATTGTGTGAGTCTGACTTCTCTTGAGGGTCAGATCTCCACAATTATAAATGTTCCCAACTAATGCATGTGAAACTTGCCAAGATTCTTCTAGCACTGACTATCGTAGAGTATAAACTTGTCTCCTTGCATAAATACCTTGGTCTTAATGTGCTTGTCATGCCAAGATTTTTTTCTTTCTTTTTCAACTAACTGATGGAAGTCTGCTAGAAATATCCTCTCCTCAAGTTCTTGTAACTCCATAATTCTCTGCACAACTGATTCCTCCTATGACATATGTGTGATCTGTGCAATATTCAAACTTGAAGTGATGAATTCTGCAGGCACCAATGCCTCTTTCCCATAAACTAGATGGACTGGTGTGTACCTATGGAGTTTCTTTGTGGTTTTCCTGTAAGCCCATAGTATTGTTGGGACTCTGTCATCCCAATATTCCCAATTTGTGCAACACACCTTTGTCAACCCTATTTCCAGAATCTTGTTGAATGATTCTACTGTTCCATTGGCCTGCGGGTGGTAGGGGTTTATTTTGTGATGTTGGATCAAGAACTTTGTTGTAAGATTTGCTATAGTGATACTAATGAAATGAGATCCCTGATTGTTGGTTAGGCTCCTAGGACATCCAAAACGAGTGATAATATTCTCAAAGATGAACCTGGCACCAATATTGGTCGAATAGTCTTGAAAAACTACTGCTTTAGCCCAATGCATAAGGCAGTCAGTTGTGGTGATGATGTACAGCCTTTGAATGCTTGTTTGTGGGGTTGATTGGTCCAATGAAGTCAACTTCCCATTTCTCAAATGCTTGTAGAGCTTGAACTAGTTGCAGTGGTAATTCATCTTGTCATGACGGCTTACCCACTCGTTGACAAACATCACATGATCTAGTGTATACCTTTGCATCCTTGAAGAGTGTTGTCCACCAAAGTCCAGCTTGTAGAAATTTGTGCAGTGGCCTTTCCTCCTACGTGACCTCCCGAAACTCCATTGTGTCACTCTCAGAGTATATCATGTCTTTTATGATCTAGGACACATCTTTTAAGGATACTATATAGTCCTAGTTTATACAATTGTCCGGTGATCAGCTATTAATATGCTTCTCTAACAACCATGTGGCATTTATGGGTTGTGGAATATGTTTCTGGGCAGGCCCCTGTACTTAAGAAGACTATTATGTCCTACAGGTACTCTAGTATGGCCTCAACCCAGAACAAGTCTGCATCTGGGAGATGATCATCTACTGCTCTGCCACTTTCCCCTGACTCTAATATGGAAAGGTGATCAAGTCCTATGTTGCATCTTCCCAGCTTAATGATAAATTCAAAGGAAAATTCCTGAAATAACAACAACTATCTACAAATTCTCCCTTCCAACACAGGTTTGTTAACTAGATATTTCAATGCAGAATGATTAGTAAAGAACTTTCAATGAGAACCTAACAAATAATATATAAATTTATGCAAAGCATAAATCCTAGCTAAGCCCTCCCTTTCTGGCATTGTGTAGTTTCACTTTGCTTGCAACAACTTCTAACTCATAAAGTAGATAGGATGATCCATAGCTCCATCTATAGGTTGTGTTAAGATAGCTCCTAAGGAAATTCCTGAAGCATCTACATGGACGTGAAATTCATTCTCCCAGTTTTGGAATATCAGAATTTGTGTTGTGTTGAGATGCTCCGCGGGTATCTCAAATAATTTATCACATTTTGGGGTCCATTGGAATGTTTCGACCTTTTTCAGTAGGTTTTCCATAGGTGCGGTAATGTTGGCATATCTTCGGATGAACCTACAATAGTAACCTGTGTGTCCCAGTGTGGAGCACAATTGTTTAGAACTAAGTAGGTGGTGGCATATTCACAATGACCACAACTTTGGTTGGGTCTACCAATACTCCCTTCTCAACAAAACTATGCTTGGCCCAACAAAATTCCCATGTAGGTACCTGAGAGATACACTAGAGATTCAGTAGGATCTGAGGAATTCTCTACATCATCCAAACATTAGGCGTGCTTGATTATTTATGTTCATGAGGAGAAGGCTATATATCTTCCAATCATCCATATAGACTTCTATAAAGTTGTGAATGAACTCTCTAAGTTGCTACTACAATCCTCAAGAAAAGCTGCCGGGGCATTCTTTAAGCCAAATGGAATCACATTGTGTGTGAGAAGATCCCGATACGGTATGAATGTGGTGTTCTTTGTCCTCTTCGTGATCGACTTGGGGTGCCTTGAAAATTAAATACGTGAATGAGTATGCTTCCTTCCTACAACTTGTTCTAGCACCTCATGAGTAAAAGGTATTGGAAAAGGGCCATGCACACAGTAGAGTTAAGGCTTCTATAGTATACATAGAACCTAATATCCTTTGTGCCTTTCTTGCTCTAAATAAATATTGGGCTGACCCATTCTACCTCTTCCACTGCAAAAATAAGTCATGCTTCAACATATTATCCTATCTCCTTCTTCTCCTTTACTCTGGGGTTAAGACAATATGGCCTATGTCTCACGAGTTGGATCTGGTTTCAATTCAATTTCATTTCTCCCATAACTTCTTTGATTCCCTTTAACTATGAGAAAGTCTTTGGGAACAAATCCTCATATTCTTTCAACGACAAACTCGTATTTCTGTTGTTTTCTCATCCCAGTAGTCTTCCACCATATCTATCTTGGGCTGCTTTGTGGTCCCTATATTGATTTTGTGAAATTTTAATGGGTGATTGTAGGAACTATCATTTTGGTTGGGTATGGTGTTATGGATTTATTTGTTTCCCTCTGCCTCTTTGATGGCTATGTTTCTCAATTCCTCTAAATCAACTAGGATTTATGAATCCTTGCCAATCTTATAGCATTCTATAGTCATTTTGGTTGAGGGTAGGTGAAGGTTAGTATGAAGTTCTTGGCTATGTTTGGCGCATGCCACTAGAAGTTTGATTTATGATTTATCATTATCGTGAAAATAAATTCTTTTAATATTTTTTGGGACTACTTCAAGCTGGGGTACTTGCCTTAAAGTAGAAGTCTTTGCAAAAGTAGGTTGCCAGGTGTTTTCTGGTTTGAACAGTGCGATGCTTCTGAACACTCATGTGAACCAATATTTTGGAGTTGGTTACAGAATTGAGAGTACGTGAACCCAGTGAGGAGAATTATTCCCGCGACGCCGCTATGTCGCGCTTTTCAATATGCGCTCTGGGATCCAATTGTAAAATTTGAGCAGGTTGTGACTTGGAGATCCTTGTAAATGCTTGATTCAAACTTCTCCTTGATACGGAACCTCTAGCGATGGCTTGCTTCCAATCATCCCAAAGTTTGGTGGGTTGTAGTTGGCCACCGTAAATGATGAATTGTCTGAAAAATACATCTAGGCACCGATTTTGATCTTCTACTACCTTTTCTTCCATCTTGAGAAGAAAATTGTCAAGTTACGAGGTGCCATCGTATGTTGGGTGTTCTCTAAATTCGGTCTCAACCCATCTGATTACTCTGACAGTTGCACATATTCTAGAGAATATATCATACGAACCTTGGTATAACTTTCAAAGACAATTCTGAATCCATTCTAGCGTATTCTTCTCCAAATTACTGATCCATCAGTAGTGGGATTTATATAATCGTCTCTTGTTCCTATTGTTACTATGTACAAGCTGGTCAAAGTATTCTCCCTCCATATTATTGTCTATTGGTTATGTATACCTAGGTCCTACATATGGATCAAGGTATGGATCCAAAGGTTGAACTAACTTCATTCCTTTAGCCTCAAAGGTCGTGGTGTCTTTCTTTAAGTTGATTATTACATAGTTGTCATAGGTCCAATCAATTCCAAGTAGTGCAGGCAAAGGGTCCTTATCTCCCATGATCTCAATGACTTCAAAATTAGCCACTATCTTTACTACCGCAACATCTATTTCCACATTCTCGGGGAATTCCTATGGGGAAGATACAATATTGGCTTTCCATTCTTAATTGAATTAGGGGAATATGTCGACCTAGGTTTTCCTAAGACTTCAGGTCTTCTTAAGTAGAATGTTCACATCAGATATTAGATCCAACATGATGTCCTTAATCTCAAATTCATCTAAGCGGGCTACTAGTCTAAATTCTTTTCAAGTTTGTACTTTCCTTCTCTACACCCTCCGAGTATTCTTCTCAGGAATATTATCCCTTACTCCTACTCCTAAGGGTTCTTCATTCCCTAAAACTGGGTATGGTGCGTTGGCAGCTTTTTGTGTTGGTTGATCATTCCCTGGGAGATTTTGGGAGAATAATTGAAATAGGGTCCCGGCTATGTTTTGAGGTTGTTCAGGTTGTCTCAGTGTGGCTACAAGGTTTATGGGTGTAGGTGGTGAAGCAGGGACTTGTGCAATATTATGGTAAACAATAGGTTGTGGGGTTTCTCTTGCATCTCAAGGCTGGGAATATTCTGAAATGCTTCTATGGAATCTTTAAAGAAACTTTTGTTTTGGGGTGCATTTTGTGTCTTCTTGGGTGTTTCTTTTCTGAATGTGAGGGTGGGAAGTGTCGGCATCATCCTGCTGTCTTGGCTCCTCCTTGAGTAAATATATTAAGGTTGGGAAATTTTCCTATAATAACTCTCTTGATTTATGAACTAATAAGGTTGGTTCCTCGTTGTTGTACCCTATATTCCTATTTTGCAGTCAATTTTGAGCAGTCTTCAGTTGCGTTCCCATCAGTTCCGCAGTGTGATCACCATGGTCATCTCGGTTGAGGACAATCCCTATCCATGTGACCTTTCTCGTCACATTTATAACATTTTCTTGGCCCTCTTCCCCGGTTCTTCCTCCTCTTAAGTATCCTCTGGCTCCACCTCATGACCTCCTCCACGGTCCTTGAGGGGTTTTATTCACCACGAATGTTTGTTAGGTCTAACCTATGCGCAGGGTAAATAGCAGTCTACATTGATTGGTAGTGTGCATGATAGATGTGCAAAACTCACAGTGTAGTGTATTTTGTACCATCGAATATTTCTGCATAATGTGTGCATTGTCTTGGCCCATGCCATGGATTCGACAGTTTCACAATACTCGGTTGTTGGTGTTGCTTGGCCTCCTGGGAAAGCATGATACGGGGTGGGTTTATGGAATGATAAGTTCGTAGACACTTTCAAAACTCATCCCATGGGCCCTAGTTGTGGTACCATCAGATTAGGAGGTCGGCCTATTCATGGACATTCGTTCCTTCTAGATTTCCCATGCAGCTATAACATCTGTTACACCAGACCTGTGGTCATCCTGGTGTGGGTATCGTTAGATCTTGAATATTTTCTATAAGCGTCGGTATTTGGCCTTGTAGTTGCTCCATATTCACATCTTCTAGAGGTCTAGTCACTCTCAGGCTCATGGGGTATCCCTCCATGGCTTCAATTTTCATCGATTTTTCCAAGTAGTCTTTTAACATGGATTTATCTTCTCTTGCATTAGCGAGAATTAATTAGAGGAGAATGATCTAAATGTACATTCCCTTTGATGTTCCTCATGGATTGGATGTAACAACCTCTCTATAGAATCTTTAAACTTAAGTTTGTATTCCTAAGATGATTCACCTTCCCTTTGATGAATCTCACGCAACTCAAACAAAGCTTGTTGATACGGCTGAGGGTAAAATCTACTATGAACCTTGTTCATACCTAGCCAAGTCTGAACGCTTGACCTTGCATCCCCGGCACTCTGGCTCCAATGATCTTCATGTACCACTTTAGAGTGTGACCTCTCAAGGTAGTATGGAACTCAACAAACTTATTCACATCAAGAGGTATCCTACGGATCTCCAGATTGATTCACACAAGAACTAGTGCTACTCAACATCTTCATCTTCCTTACCCAAAAATTATGGGTCAGACAGTGAACCTCCCGCATGGTCAGCCATTGTTGATCTTGTTGTTCTTATCAATATAAACCCTAATGGTTCTACTTGCGATCTACCATGGGATCCCAATATCCTCCACAGCCTCCCACACTTCCAGTTTGTGACTAACTAACTAATTGTAATGGAACAGAACTAGCATGAGAATGTAGTATGGAACTTACCACTTGTATAGAACGCAGGGTATGGGTGATTCCGGTGGCACCCGGGGCTTGGGCAGTTTTCTTTGATGCAGGAGGTCTCATTTTCTTCCCTGCGGAGCGATCTCTTTGGCGATTCGATCTCTCCTTGTTATCGGTGGGATCTTCTCTTTCTTCTTCAGTATTCATGTCAGATTCTTCCTCTCTTACATATACACCTTCTCCTTCTTGTCCTACCTCATGGGGACTTCTTTCTCTCTGCGCTTCTCTCACTTAATCTTTGACTAGCTAGTATTTCCTTTCTTCTCATCTTCAGCATCTCATCCATATCTCTTTCTTTCCTCTGCTTTACTCTAATATGACTTCTTTCCTCAGCTTCTACAATATTGTATTGTTTATTGATCTTGTCAGCCACCATTTCTCAACTATGGTGGCTCTCTTCAAGTCTCGGTGATCTCTCGATTTTGTTTCTTGTTGTTTCCCCCCAATTTTTCAAATAATCCTTCCCTTTTCTCATGCCATGACTTTCACCCTGTCTCTCCCTACCCCAAGAAAGGGATTTTATGCTGCCATCTCGGTCGGTGACATAATCAACATCCCTTCCTTGATCAAGAAAACCTTAATCGACAGGGGGATTTCTCTCAATAACCTTCCCCATGCGTCTTTCTTGAAAAATAAACCTCCCTACGCATAAAAGAAATATTGTTGTTCGGCCATAAAACGATAATACATCCTAATGTGAGTAGACCCACAAATCAATCGCCTGTGTGGCTGGACAATCTAGTCGATGAAGTGCTCCTAGCTTTTCGGTGTCCCTAGAACTATTCCTCTTGACTCATTATTGGAACTCTAAGATCTTGGAGCCTCTTTATCTAGTGTAAAAGTTCTTCCGGAAACTTGACACATAAAATATCATACTGGTCGCTCGATATTCGAGTAAAAGACTGCTTCACGAATATCTTCCACCGATTTTCCCCTCCGTTCTACTTCTTTCCATATGAGCATCATAGTTTATTTCCCACCATTGTTCAATACTAGATCGTGGATCCACAGAAGCTTATCCTCTATAGGTTCCAGCTACAACACGAGTCGAACAACATATGCTCATTTATTGGCTAAAGTTTGATCATATAAGGGTTCTTCTCAGTTTACCAACAAAAGATACCAAGTAGTCTAGAGAGGTGACATTTTCATCTCCTCCGAAGAGAAGAAATATCACCCGAAGCGCTACTGAGACAAATGGATAGGGAAGGGTAAGGAAAAGGCTTATGAGTATTCACAGAATCTTTAGGACTCATCATGATCTTACACAAGAGACATGAACAGATCTAATCTTATAATGATACAATAAATCAAACCGATTCGCGAACAAGCATTAAACGAACCATCGAGTAGAACTTATAAATTATCAAAGAGTGTTGCAGTGCATAGGTAAAGACACGCGGGGACACATCGTATTTTTGTGAAGGATTCGGGTCCTTATTCATGTATCTTGGAGATCTTTGATTATGGACTTGGGAATGCCGCGGTGGTTAGCTGTACATGGACTCTTGGCTGCGGACTCATGTCGTGGGGCTCAATTGTCGGTGATGTAATGGGTTACATTCTGGGATGGGACTTGACTTCATGATGAGCGGCAACCTCGCAGGGAATGTTGGTACTTAATCGCAATCGGGGATGGATTATTGGCTAATCAGCCTTTGATCATGTTCATCCTTGTATATAGCTAGGTTGTGTCTTCTTTCTCGGTCTGTGTGCTTTCTTGTTCCATTGCAACTATTGTTTCTTAGTTGGAGTTGCGTTGTCTTTTTCGCAATTGATTTATGTTTCTCTTTCTTTCTCTGTTTTCCATCTTCTTTTGTAGCTTGCACAACTCATGTTAAAATAAAATTGGGATTGTAGTCCTTCTTTCACAACTTCTTATCCAAAAGCGAAGGGCCCATGGGTTACATGCATGAGGGAGGTGTTGGTATGTTATTGGCATTGGCACATGCTCGAGGAACATATTAGCTTCATGGTTTATGCATATGCTTGGTATGTGATCTTGGTTGTTTGGTAGTGGAATTTGCATCTTTGATGTGGTGCCCTCTTGATATAATCCAATGGTGCATGGTGTATGGGATGATTGATTGATATGGTATATAGTTGATATATAATATTTTTTGAATTTGTAATTTGTGAATTACGGTGTTGATGTACATGGTTGATAAATGGTGTAATTTTATGATCAGTGTCACCGGTATGGTGTTGATGTACATGGTTGATGGTTGAGGCATATGGTACAATTTATGGTGCATGGTTGATGCATGGTTTTGAAGTACGATGTGTTGGTGCATGGTTGATGCATGGTTTGGCACATGTGTTGGTGCATGGTTGATGCATGGTTTAGTATGGGTGTTGGTGCATGGTTGATGTACATTTTGGTATAGGTGTTGGTGCATGGTTGAAGTAGATTTTTTTGAATTTTACACAGATGATGCTTGGTATGGTATATGTTGATGATTTGGTGCATTGTTTTGGTGCATGGTTGAGACATATCTTTGCGATGGTATGTTGGTGATGTTGGACATATACTTGGAAGGGCTTGTGTGGTGATGTTGGACATCTAGTTAGAGAATTAATCCCTTGTTATATGATCCATGTGAGAATATAGTTAGTATCAGTGATAGTGATAGGTTGGATAGGTTGACAGTGATTGGATACAGTTACTGGTAAACCCTAATATTAGCTCATTACTATAATTAGGGCATATTAGATTAGTAATGCTATTTTATTTATGTCAGCTTTAGGCCATTAGTTGTAATTTAGATTATTAATTTTATTTTAATTATTATTATCAATTATGAAAAATATTTTCCATTTTTTCAGTCAATCGAAAATAATAATTGTTACTTTTTTCTCTTCTTTTCAATATGAGCACTCCACCACCTATTCCAAAAGCTCAGACTATCAAGGGAAGGCTCTCAAAAATCACACTACATATCATTTACGATTATATGGAATCATTAGAAAAAATGAGAGAAGTGTTAAGCCCTAATATTGGTTCATTACCCCTTAATTGGGGCATATTAGATTAGTAATGCTATTTTATTTATGTCGGCTTTAGGCCATTAGTTGTAATTTAGATTAGTAGTGTTATTTTATTTATGTCGGCTTTAGGCCATTAGTTGTAATTATACGTCCTAGTCTCCTATATATACCAAGGAGACATTTTCATTTTGAATCATCTGGTACTTGAACATTTAAGTGGGGTAAAAGGAGGTTGCCCCCTTGAAGAGGCTTATTATCTGAAATTATCTCTTTTTCAAGGCATTGAGTACTTTGTCTGAGGTTTTTATATGCTATATTGATGTTTGGTTCTTAACATATGGTATCAGAGCTCAAGGTCTTGGGGTTTCGCTGCTACATTTGAGACACCGTGGAATTTTCTCTATAACTTTTTTTCTACAACGTTTCAGAAGGAACCGCTTGGAGGGTATTTAGCATATGGATCAAGGTACGTTGGGTTCAAAATTCATCTCCTGAGGCCTTATACTTTCGGAGATAGAGCCTGTACAAGATAGGGTTATGGAATCATCCTGAAATGAGTCATTGAGGAATTTTCACTATAAAACCTTTGATGTAATGTTTTAGACCCTTCCCTCCAGAGACCATGTACAGAAATTAGTAGTGTATCTGTGGTAAAAATTTCAGCTTCTGGGTCATCTTAAATTTGTAGATACACCCTGTGTAAGATAGGGTATTTGACTAGCCCTATTGACTAGTCTCAAGAAGGTGATCTAGGTAAAACAATCATAACTTCTTCCTAGAGTATCCAAATTGAGTGGGACTAGTTGCATTGGATCGTGGACAGTCTGTAGTATTTTGGGTGTGAGTTTCAGAATTTGATATAATTATTTTGTGCGGGGCATTCTATACAAGTGAGATCTTCTGGAAATGCCAAAAATAGACAAGTTGTGAGGAACTTACCGTAAATTCCACTTGGCACATCCAATTTTGATCAGACCTGTGGCATTGCAGAGAAGAAATATCAGAGAACTACCTAAAGGAAAGTTTCATACCCAGAAGGGTCGAAACTTGGGAGATATAACAAAATAAATATTGTCTAGCAGAACCACCTCAAAATCAAGACTC
>SNQJ01S0082992.1:0-10256 GCA_010110895.2 Picea sitchensis
TTATGTGGGACATGAATCCTGATTCTTGACAATGCTCTAAGTCTTTATGTCTTCTCAACTAAATTCTATAAACAATCCTAGAACATTGTGGATCTAGTCAATTGCATAGAGGGAAAGCATAAGGAAAGATAAGAGATGTATATATTTAGTGATATAAGCATAGATATTTTTAGTGCTTGGCATATATATTTAGTCTCCAAAATGTCTTGCTGACTACATTGTGTAGGTGAGCACATGTGACATAAGTGCTATGTTTTGTACCATATTTTCTTGGAATACTCCCAAGATCGAAAATTGATTCGAATTTATTTAAATTAATAGAATTTTAAAAGATTCGCCAAGACTTTTAAAAGGTTTTATAATTATGTGAATTTTTTCCACAATTTCACAAGATTTTATAATTCCATGAAAGATTCACCCAAATTTTACAAGATTATATAATTTGGTGAAAGATTCGCCAACAAATTATATATGCATATTATGTTATTGATAAAATAGCCTTCACACTCTCCCATGTGTCATGGGGATTCTCCCATTTATTATACATATAAATTTAGGGGGGGTTCTTAAAATTTTCCCCGGTTTGGAAAGTTCTCAAATGATTTGGGAAATGACAAACAATCAAACTAATGGAAGCGAGACTTATATAATAAAATAGTATACTTTGCAAGAAAAATATTCTCATGAATCTATAAATAACCTTATAATGGATTGAAAGGATTAAATTAGGTGATATTGTTTGTACCTATCAATCACATAAGGTGGCCACAAAGAGAATATAATTGCATAAATTTCAAAACAAATTAATGAAACATCAAAGAGACAGTATTAACACAGGTCTGGAGTGTTGAAGGAAACTAGTTTAAAAGGGTCTAGCTGAGTTTTTTGAAGGATAACTCTTCAAAAATAAAATTTAAGGGGTCAGTCGCTCCTTGTAGAGGGAGACAATGCGACTGGGTCATAACCCAACAAGATACACAGTGCGACCAAATAGTTTGGTCACTCCTGGTAGGATTGGGAGTGGATATGGTCATTATTGCAAAGGTGGGAAACCGCGACCGGGAAGGTTTTGGTCTCTCTATGTGTACGGGGAAGTTGAGACCAACTCAGAGAACTAAGAAAAAGTTAGATCTGGGATGATTTCTATCTGATTCGAGATAGTGGTTTCTTCAAATAAACTTGGGAAAGGGAATAACAAAGTTTGGCAATTATATCAGGACAATTTAATGTGTAAGAATCTCGGAAAGAAAGCATGTAAAGAAGGAAGAAAAACACATGAGAGGCAATCTCCCAAGTATGGTAACCAATCTGTTGTAGGGATTTTATACCTTGTAGGAGTTGCGCTCCCTTAGGTTCTTCCTATACCTAAGACAGGAACATAGATACGAGCAAATGATACTTCTAAACTTGATATATGTCATGATCTACAAATATATCAATTCTCTACCAATGAACACACAAACTTACATGAACAATCATTTAGAGGGAAACATCCAACATATCTTCTATTAATCAAGTAATAAATATTACAACTTACAGGTATAAACTGAAGAGATATATTTCTTCCAATCTCCTTGCCCATGCCTTGCCACCAAAACGCCAAAATAACTTTGCTAGTTCTTTCTCCCTTTTCCCATGGAAATGGATTGATTCTTATAGGGCTTTAGAGATAAGGCCTTATGGTTAATGGGATAAGATCTTCAAGATTATACTGGAATCCTTCTCAAGACTAAACCCCGAGAAATCAGAGTGAGTTCTCATACATCACAAGCAAGTCCAAAAATGGCAGCTTCTAGGCTAGTTTGTGACCTAAGTACATAGACAGAGCGACCCGGTCGTGACTTGGAAGTTTAAAAAGGGCGACCAACCCCTTCGGTCGCAGGCTTGAGGAATGACAAGGGTGACCGAAGGGATATTAGGCTAGAAAATTAGTGGGAAGATGATGAAATATGAATGAATTGTGTAGGTGACCTCTAGGGGATGATTTCTTAGTGGTTAGGGGGTTAATATTGTTATAACAAGGAGACAATTTTCTTGACAATGATATAGACGATGATATGATTGGAAATGTTGAAAATGATGATGATGATGATATGGCCAATCCTTCAAACATAAATTATGAACTAGATGATACAAATGTTGAGTTGGATGAAGAAGAATATTAATTATTTGGAAATTATTCTTTAATTTGGCCCTGCACAGAGTAACCTGTGAATGGGGCCAATGTTGATTTTTTTTTCAATTTCTTCTTGTATGCACTGAAATTTGACATGGTTGTAGTAGATGCATGTGTTGAATATGGGAGGGTTTCCAGACTCAAATACGACTCACACAAATAATTCTACAATGAACGATCTTAATGAACTTTTTCAAACTATGCTTCTCCAAGTCATGGACATGGTATCCTTTAAGAGTTCATGTATCGTGCACGAGGTCTAAAACCAAGAGAAGATCATGATTCAAGTATATACCATATTAATCTCCAATTTTAACTTTGGTTCATCTAAAAAAATTCAATTTGGTTTTTCATTTACCAATTGGTGGAAATTATGCTTTAATTTGACCTCGCACGGAGTGACTTGTGAGTCGGGCCAACGTTGAATTTTTTTCAATTTTCTCTTGTATGCATTGAAATTTGACATGGTTGTAGTAGATGCGTGCATTGATGATATGGGAGGGTTTCTAGACTCAAATACGACTCGCGTGAATAATTATACAATGAAATGATCTTAATGATTTTTTTCAAATTATGCTTCTCCAAGTCATGGACATGGTATGCTTTAAGAGCTCATGTACAATGCACAAGGTCTAAAACCAAGAGAAGCTCAGGATTCAGGTATATACCATATCCATATCCAATTTTAACTTTGGTTCATCTAACAAATTTCAAGTTGGTTTTCCATTTACCAATTAGTGGAAATTATGCTTTACTTTGACCCCGCATGGAGTGACCTATGAATGGGGCCAATGCTGATATTTTTTCAATTTATGCTTCTATGCATTGAAATTTGACATGGTTGTAGTAGATACATGCATTGATGATATGGGATGGTTTATAGAATCAAATATGACTCACACGAAGAATTCGGCAATGAAAGGATCTTAATGATTTTTTTCAGACTATGCTTATCCAAGTCATGGACATGGTATGCTTTAAGAGCTCATGTACAGTGCATGAGGTCTAAAACCAAGAGAAGCTCATGATTTATGTATATACCATATTCATATCCAATTTTAACTTTGGTTCATCTAACAAATTTCAATTTGGTTTTTCATTTACCAATTAGTGGAAATTGTGCTTTAATTTGACCCCGCACAGAGTGACCTGTGCATGGGGCCAACATTGAATGTTTTTCAATTTCTACGTGTAATGCACTGAAATTTGACATGGTTGTAGTAGATGCATGCGTTGACAATATGGGAGGGTTTCCAGAATCAAATACGACTCACACGAAGAATTCTACAATGAAACGATCTTAGTGATTGTTTTCAAACTATGCTTCTCCAAGTCATGGACATGGTATGCTTTAAGAGCTCATGTATTGTGCATGCGGTCTAAAACCAAGATAAGCTCATGATTAAGGTATATACCATATTCATATCCAATTTTAACTTTGGTTCATCTAACAAATTTCAAGTTGGTTTTCCATTTACCAATTGGTGGAAATTATGCTTTACTTTGACCCCGCACAAAGTGACATGTGAATGGGGCCAACATTGAAAGTTTTTCAATTTCCACTTGTATGCATTGAAATTTGACATGGTTGTAGTATATGCATGAATTGATGATATGAGATAGTTTGAAAACTCAAATACGACTCACAAAAATAATTCTACTATGAAACTTTCTTAATGATTTTTTTCAAACTATGCTTCTCCAAGTCATGGACATGGTATGCTTTAAGAGCTCATGTACCGTGCACGAGGTCTAAAACAAAGAGAAACTCATGTATTCATGGTTTCTATATGCAAGGGGGTGATTTTTTCAAGGGTTATCCATGTCAAGGTTCAGAGGGATTGGGGGGTAGACAATTTCCAGGATCATAATAATTAGTGGTCATAGCATATTAGTGGCTTAGTGGTTAGTGGCCATAGTTCCTTATGGTCGGTCAACATGATTGTTTGTGTCATAATGTGTGAGGGAGTGATTGGTTTAAGGGATACCATTTAATTCAAGGTTCGTGGAGATTGGGGGGTATACTATGTAAGGGAAATAACAATTTGGCTAAATTTTTAGTCGGCCTCTTGGCCCTCCTCAAGTTAGAAACACATAAAGGTATATATAAATGTCATATTTATGGGGACTCCAAGCTCTGTATTGGTTGGATCCCAAAATCCATGCTCACTAGAGACAAATTTGGAAAATGTGATGTGGGGAAAACTTGGAGATAAGGAAGATAATGAGACTAAAACCAAAAAAACATCAGGGTTAATAACACTAAAACAAAAAAATATCTGTTTGGATGAAAATTGAAAAAGAGAGACCAAACACAATGATCCTTTTCTAAGAAACAAAATTCAAAGTAGAGGATTTAGAAATCGGTATGGTATCAAACAAAGGGAATACACAAGAATGCGATAGAAAATATGGGGTTACTAATATGGTGTAAGTCATAGTGTATTGGTAGGGTCAATCTATTATGATGTTACTATGTTTAGAACCATAATGTATTCATTTGTTAGTGTGTTTAAGGTCACACTATGTTCACTAGGGGTGATTGTTTCAAGAGTCATAGGAATCAAAGGGTATACCATGTTCAAGTTGATAGTGATTGGAGTTATCATATAATAGGGATTCATTAATGTTTTCAAAGTCATAATTATTAGGAGGTGATTGCATCAAGGATCATTAAAGGGATCAATGATCAAGTTATATTAGGGGGTTAGTGTGTTCAAAGTAATAATGTATTAAGGGGGCGGTGTATGAGAGGGTTAGTGTGTTTGACATCATAATGTCTTAAGGGGTTAATGCATTTATAGGGGGATAGTGTGTTTGGGATTATAATTTCTTAGGGGGTTCATGTCTTCATGGTTTCTATATGAAAGGGGGTGATTGTAGTTTCAACGGTTATCCATGTCATGTTTCATATATATGGATTAGGGGGTACACAATGTCCATGACCATAATTATTAGTGGTCATATCATATTAGTGGTTTAGTGTGTTTTTGGTCATAAGGTATTAAGGGGTTATTGAATTAGGTTTCATATGGATTAAGTGTCAAGGTGTATCAAGGGGATAGTGTGTTCAAGGCCAATATAGTGTCTTAGGGGTTAACATTGTTTGGGTCATAATGTGTGAGGGAGTGATTGTGTTAGGGGATACCATTTAATTCAAGGTTCATAGAGATATCCCCACTGACTATAAGGGTCTTAGATATCCTTGATGATTCTGCCAAGCCCGTTCCCTTAGTTGTGGTTTCGTTATATAGTAGACAGGGACAATGCGAATCTTGTTAATCCATTCATGTGCGTCGATAGTTAGATGACAAGGAATTTGGCTACCTTAATATAATCATAGTTACTCTCGTCGCTTACCCGCTTTTGGTTGAATTTATTCACTTTGACATTCAGAGCACTGGGAAGAAATCACATTGTGTCAACATCTGTAGGGACCATTGCAATGCTTTGTTTTAATTAAATAGTCATATTCCCAAGAAGACACATGAAGGAGAAGTTATGCAAGTCCATAACACTTCAACACAATTTTCATGATCTAGTAGGGTCAGAAATATTGAAAACTCCCTGTGAGCATAGTGTAATTGTGTGTAAGTAGTGAAAATCAAGGATTTACACGAGCATGTTTATGAGTTGGATTTGTATTAACATGTTAGACTAATAGAGAAATAATTGGTTGTTGTTGTGGTGCAAGTGAAGCAATTTGTTTTAACCAAGTTTATAAAGGACACAAAGTCAAGAATGATCCCTTGTTCAAGTGCACAAATTAGAGGCAATTAGTTATATTTGTTGAGATCAGAAGGAGATAATATATCTTCGATGAACACTTAAACAAAATCTAATCTAGTAAGTAAACCTAGTAGATTTAGAATAGCACTTAATGTAATCACAAGAGAGATGTACTGACACAACACCCCTACCTCAGCAGGGTTTGCTTGACCTCCTAGTCTTTGGATCTTCCTATTCCCTTCAGCCGAAATGGCTCCTTAATTCCTCTCGAACCTTCAATGCATATAAAACCATAGGTCCTTATAGAATTTACGCTCATGTGAACAAGCAATAGGCGCGGACCTCTACTCCACGTGACCATTGGCGTGACCACTAACTTAACCTCAAAGGGATCTTGAAGTTTGCAACTTCACGTTTCACGATTTTGGGATTCCTGCTGCGAGTCACCCTGACTCCTCCGATTCCCAAAACCATAAATGGGTTAACAATCCTTAGCTCCTCCCTTATGATTTCACCATATGACCTCCATCCAAATCCTGGGACCTCTCCTCTAAGCACGTCACGATTTCGTGATTCGTGAGTTTGCGATGTGACTCTCCTCCCTTTTTCCCGAAGTCCGAACTCATGAATTCTTCACCACGGATCAAGGGTCCTGAACCTCCCACGATCTGACAGTTCAAATTATTGTTTCACGAAGTCGGGACCTCGCAAATTGCGACTTCCAGGCAGTCATTTCCTCCACATTCCCGACTCCTGAAATGTCGAAACCCTAATCCTTTATCAATGGCTCTCGTTGATCTAGATATAATGACTGTTATCTCTCATGAGCTTAGTTTCTGTGAGGTGACTTTGACCCTCGTCTATCCTCTATGTTAGGGTATTTAGACACTTAGGAGTTAGTTAAGATCTACTTAGTCTAATGTGTTATTAGGTAAAAGTGTGTTTCTTAGTTTGTTTCTTTACTATGAATTAGTATGCATTTTGATGTAGGAGAATCGTACGCAGCCAACCAAGCAAGCATAAAGGTGGAAGACAGCTAGAAAAGAACCAGCACACATTTTGAAATGTTTTAAAAAATTAATGAGCGGATATTAATGTAATAGCTAGGGGAAGCATACTTACATTTATATCTTGGAGTTGTGAATATATCTTGAGCAATTTCTCTCATCTGTCATATGTAATAGGCATTTAAGTCTATTTAATGAAAGTAGGTTGATTTGATTTAATAGATTAGATAGTTTAGAAGCATAGGAGGGAAAACAAATATAGACACCCTCACCCTTGTATCATGGTAACAAGAACATCATGATCATTCAAAGAATTTTTATAAGTTGTAGAGTTGTAGAGGAGAACCCATGTACAGAAGCACTTGAGTTAATATATAAATCTTTGACTCAATTTTCATGGTGTTATGATGCTTATTGTTTACATTTGTCAAATGGTATGTTTAGTTGTTTTATTTTCTCTGTTATGCATTTGTTTCAATGCTGTGTCAGGTGTATGATTTCATGTTGAGTGTATGAAGTCTGAGAGAGGAGAAGAATGAGTTTCAATTGTTTCTCTTCCTGAGAATTCCTACAAAGAGTGCAGTGGACGTCCGCAAGGTGTGCGTTGACGAGGATCTGAGTTTTATCTCAGAAAGCTCAGGAGAGATATCATTGTTCTCATAACCAGCAGAAGTGCAGGTGAGCCACAGAGTCGTGCAAGGTGTGCGTAGGCTGGTTGAAGCCTTAGAACATATCAACTAAGGTGAAGGCTGAAGGACTACTATTGCAAAGAGTGCACAACATCGAAGACTCAAATAACCAGAGGTTATTTGAAAGTTGCCCCAAGGAGTGCGAGCAGGATTCCTTTTGGAGGCTTGAGTTTGCAAGTGAGAGCTTAGGAGCGATAGCACCTTTGAAGTGTTCAAAGGGAGGCGGAGATCAAAATCAACTCGCAGAATTCAAGTTCAGGTGGAAGGATTCCAAGTTATTTTGGTCAGAGATCCTTGAAGAAGAGTGAATGAACGGTGAAATTTCTTCATGGAAGAAGTGTCGAAATCCCATGGACCGTTGGATCTCGCATATCTGTGAGAAGGTTAAGGCTGAGTGTCTTTGAGCACTCAGAAGCTCAGGAGGATTAGCGACCATTGGATGAGAAGAAACAAGAGCCATTGATCCCCCTTTGGAGTGGAATTTCGACATTTCAGCATTTCGGGGTTCAACATTTTGGCAATTCCGATGACAAGGAGCTGGGGCACTTTGTGTTGAAAACCCTGAAGTTGCGAAACACGACGTGTCTTTGGAGTAGGGTTGTGGTCACGGAGGAAGCAGTCACATGGACTGAGATTTGGTCAGAGGATAATCGTTGTTGATCCCATTTCGGCATTTCGGCATTTTGGGGTTCAGGAAGTAGAGGAGGCTATGATTTTGGAATCGAGAGTTTGAAACTCCCGGTTCGCGAAATCCCAAAAGATCCAGAGTTGTCGGATTGAGGAAGATCTCAGCCGTAGATCACGTGGGAGGTGAGGCTTCAGGAATTCCAGAATTGGAGTTTCGAAAGGTAAGGAAACTCTCTGTTGTGGATTTTCGCGAGTTGCGAAATCCCGAAGAGCAAAAGGAAAAATTCCCGAAAGTTTGAGGGACAATAGTCGTTGGGCCCCAATCGGATTTTTGGGTTTCGGGACTCAAGAGGTAGAGTTGCATGGTCAACACAACTCCCAAAATCACGAAGAGAGAAATGCCGAAAGGTGGGTCCCAAGTATCAGTCAGAGGATACGTGTGGTGGAAGTCAAAGGAGTGGTCAAGGTTCGACAAAAATCCCGAAAGGCCACCAATCTCACCAAAGGAGAAATTTTGGAATTCGGGGAATCATAAGGGAAGAGGAACGATTGTTGGTTGTTCGCTCAAGTCCTGAAAAGCCGAAATTAGTGGGAAACAAGTGGCATGCGTTTGGTGCATTGAAGGAGTCAACCTTCATTGACATTTCGGGTTTTGGAGGTTGAAGAGTCAAGGAACTTACATCAGGATTTTGCGAGTCACGAAATCCGAAATTCCTTTTTCGGTAAAAGTCTCGATCATATTTGTTGATCAGGTGTGTAGAGTTAGCGTCCTTGTGTTTGATCACGTAGACATAACTCATAAGGACCTGTGGATACACCCTTGTGTGTGTGAGATATTCCCTATGGGGAAAATCGAAGAGTCAATCTGACTCAGGGAAAGGTTTAGAATGATCCTAAGACTAGGAGGTCGTGCAGAACCTGCTGAGGCAGGGGGTGCTGAGCCACATTTGTAGTTAGGAAATCCGATGATCATGATATGTTCCCAACATAGATTGATCCAACGGTTCATACTCTCCTCGGTCTTAACGACCATTGATCCATGGATTAACACCCGATTGGTCCATGATCTCTATTTAAAGAGCATGGAGGATCATTTTCCAATGATCGATTATGAAAAATCTCTTGTAAAATCTCTCTGTAAACTTTTTCTTTTGCATTAATAAACTGGTCCAAGTGGCTGCCTTGGCTAGGGTCGTGGATGTTTCCCCGTAGAGGTTTTTCCACGTGAAAACATCAGTGTGTTTATCTTTTTTCTGATTATTTGAGTGGTTAATGAAGGTGTTCATCCTTTTTTGTAATACATGTGTTGTCGAACATGGTATCAGAACCTGTTTGAAGATCCACTCCTGTTGTAGATCGACATCATGAAGCCGAGTTGACTCATCTCCATTTTCTGTCATTTCTGGACATTTTTGGGCTGAGAGGACTATTCCATTGTGTCTGGAGGACTCGTTTCATTTATGAACACTTTTCGTTTCACTCGAAAAGGTTTCCGTTTTCCCAAGATATGGCCATTACAGTCAGATCCGGAGGTATAAAGTTTGAATACCCATTTTTTAAATTTTTGCAGAGTAGTACTTGGTTATATTTTGGTTTTGTATTATTTATTCATGGGTTGCTACTCTTTTAGATTTGCGTATGCTCTTTTCCCCACACTCTGTACAATATTGGAAAATCAGAAACATATAGGAAAAGGTCCATCTTTCGGGTAAGCTAACCGATATCTAAGTTACCCTTGTTGTCATTGAGAAGGGAAATTTTTTCTTGTGTGAAAAGAGTTCTTTTTAGCACACTCTCCAAGGCTATATTCAACAACAACAACAACAACAAAACCCAATCCTCCTTCTTAACAATACAATATGTTTTGCTAGATCATTTGGTTAAAAGTTGCCTTATTAAGTAAGAGGTCTTGAGTTCAAGTCTCTCTTTTGTTACTTTTTTTTTTTTAAGTTCATGTTAACATTGTAAAGTGTATTTCACTTCAAGTATAAAAGTGAATCACTATAAGTAGCTTTAATATTTTATTTT
>SNQJ01S0082992.1:10306-23049 GCA_010110895.2 Picea sitchensis
AAGTGGGTCACTTCATAAAGCATCTTACACTATCACGTGGTCATTTGGTTACCATTTATGTCTTTTTTTAAAAGGGCATAACTCTCACATCTGAAGTCTATTTTCAGTGCCGTTTTTTTTTTAAACAGCATAACTGTTTGATCTCTTTACATCCAGATCATCAGTTTCAATTTTCAAATCCATATTATCTACATATTTAATATGGAATCTACAAGTAATGTTTTTCTTACCAGCACCAACTACTTCTAATGGAAATCTCATATGGAAGATTTATTAAGAAGTAAAGGCTTGTACCGGATTACCTTGGGAAAGGAAAAAGAACCCACTAATGATAAGAAAGCCAAATGGGCTAATAGGAGTGATGAAGCATGTGGACTAATCAGAATGTCCATCTCTCTTGATTTAAGATACCACCTTCAAGAAATTGATGACCCCCAAGAAGCTTGGGAAAAGATTGAATCTGTGTTTGGTAAACTCAATATTATTTGAGCACAATAGTTAGAAAATCAAGTACTGAACTTGAGTCCAAGTGATTTTTCTTACCTTGGAGACTATCTATCTAGGTTTACAACACTCAGAATTGTATGTGAAGAATGTAAGATAAAAATGGAGGAAGAGTGTTGCATCTATCTTATTCTTTCTAAGCTAGGTAGTGCATATTCTGTGTTTGTATCTACATTTTATGCCATGAGAGAGGCTCTAGGAAAAGCTTATGAAAAACCCACTCCTGAGTCATTTTGTGCTGCTTTGATTAGAGAGCAAGATAAGCTTGTAAAACTTGGAGTGATCAACACTGCATGTACCTCCAACAAAGACTTAGTTTCCCATAAAAAAGATAAACCCAAGAATCCCAAGAAGCAACATCCTCACCACAACAACAAGCAATATAAGGGTCCCAAACCCACTCAGACAGCTTTTGCTCCGAATGGAGACAAATGAGCAAAATATAAAAAATAAGAAGACTGACAGACATTGCAACTTTTGTGATAAAGATGGTCATGATGAGTCCAAATGTTTCAAGAAGATGGCAGCTTTAGAAGCAGCGATGAAGAAGCACAACATCAATATTGATTCTACTTCTTCTTCTTCTCATGGACATGCACTTTCTTCTTCTGGTTTCTCCTTCAATACACCTTCTACTTCTACTTCTGATAAGTGGCCTATTGATTCTGGAGTATCTTATCACATGGCTAAGGATAGAGACATATTTTCTACTCTAAATGAATGTAACACCAAGAAAATATTTGTTGGTGATGATAGATCTCTTAGTGTTGAACGATCTGGAACAATTCAAGTAGAAAATGGTCATTTCAATGATGTATTATGTGTTCCAATTCTTTCTTGTAACCTTCTATCAGTATATCAAATCACTCATTCAGGTGAAGGTAAAACCATAGAGTTTTCACCTCACCAAGTTGTAATAAAGGATCTAAAAGATCTTAAGCATGTTCTTGCAACTGGAATTGTTGATGATATTNGATGGTCATGATGAGTCCAAATGTTTCAAGAAGATGGCAGCTTTAGAAGCAGCGATGAAGAAGCACAACATCAATATTGATTCTACTTCTTCTTCTTCTCATGGACATGCACTTTCTTCTTCTGGTTTCTCCTTCAATACACCTTCTACTTCTACTTCTGATAAGTGGCCTATTGATTCTGGAGTATCTTATCACATGGCTAAGGATAGAGACATATTTTCTACTCTAAATGAATGTAACACCAAGAAAATATTTGTTGGTGATGATAGATCTCTTAGTGTTGAACGATCTGGAACAATTCAAGTAGAAAATGGTCATTTCAATGATGTATTATGTGTTCCAATTCTTTCTTGTAACCTTCTATCAGTATATCAAATCACTCATTCAGGTGAAGGTAAAACCATAGAGTTTTCACCTCACCAAGTTGTAATAAAGGATCTAAAAGATCTTAAGCATGTTCTTGCAACTGGAATTGTTGATGATATTTCTAGGTTGTACAAGTTTGACAACTTTGGGTCATCATCTTTTCCATCAGTTTTTTTTTCTCATAGCGATGACTTGAGCAAACTTTGGCATGAGCGGTTTGGTCATCTAAACTATCTCTCATTGTAGCAACTATGTAATCAATAGATGGTGACTGGTCTTCCTCGTGTTTCATGCAGAGATGGTGCTAGTGTTGGTTGTGTTCTTGACAAACATCAACATGACAATTTTGAAAAATGTGCATCTTGGCATGCCTCGGGTCCTTTGCATCTTTAGTGATTTGTGTGGTCCAATTTCTTCTCCTTCTTTTTTCGGGTGCAAGTATTTCTTAACTTTCATTGATGACTTTTTCAGACGTACTTGGGTTTAATTCTTAAAACTTAAGAGCGATGTTTTTGGCCTACAAGGCTCTTGTAGAAAAGAAATCTAGACATCAAATTCAAAGGTTAAGAACATATAATGGAGGTGAATATGTGAACAATAAATTTACAAGTTACTGCACTACACAAGGAATCCAAATGCAACACAATGTTCCATATACACCACAACAAAATGGTGTTGTTGAGAGAAAGAACCACACATTAAAAGAAATGGCTAATTGTATAATCCAATCTAAGGGATTAAGTCTAAAGTTTTGGGCATAATCCATCAACTGTGCAAATTACATAGTAAATCGCACTCCCACAAAGGCTCTTAAAAATATAACATTGGAAGAAGCTTGGACTAAAATTAAACCAGATGTAAGTCACTTTTGTGTATTTGGTAGTATAGCATGGGCTCACATTCCTGATGAGAAAATGAAAGCATTGCATCCTAAAAGTGAGAAGTGTATATTTTTTGGTTATTCTGAAGATGCCAAAGGTTATAGACTTCTTCAAACACATTGTAATAAAATTATTATTAGAAGAGATGTTAAATTTGATGAAAATCTCTTGGCCTGCGAGGCTAATTCGACGTTTGTGCCCTTTGTCCTGTGAGCCTAATTCGACAGTTGTGCCCTCTTCAGCCTACGAGCCATATTCGATGTTTGTGCCTTCTTCTGCTCTAGTTTCTTCTTCAGATGATGACAGTGAGGATGACAACCCACCTCCACCTGCTCACCTTCCTCCAGATGAATCCTTTGAACTTGAACCAACACCAGCTCCACCTCTTCCTAGATGGGTCCGTTCAACACGAGAAGTAGTTGGTGATCTTATCAGTGATCCTTCATATCAATTTCAGACACGTTCACAGTTCCAGCGAGCCTCTTCTCTTTTGGCTCAAGTTTCAAAAACTCATGATCCAAAGACATTTGTAGAAGCTTCAGGTCATCTAGATTGGGATACAACAATGAATGAAGAGTATTGTTCTTTAATGGAAAACGATACTTGGGATCTTGTACCTCTTCTGTAATATCTCCAAGGACGAGCCCTGTTGTAATCATGTTTATGAATTGTAAATCATGCTTTGTAGGATGGTGAGCCAATTTTATATAAGATGGTGGGATTATGTGTTTATTAGGCTAGAGAGCCTAAGTGTTAAAGGCCAGGAGCCTGATTGTGTATATGTAATTATTCAGAAAATTAATAAAAATATAAACATCGTTGTGTGAAGACTGACCACGAAGAAAGAGTGACGGGGGACAAAGCTTCCACAAGGTGGGTAAGGGAAAAGGGGCTAAAAGGTTGGAAAGAGAGGCTATGTGTTGATCCTAGGGGCTAATATTAGGGGCTTAAGTCCTTAGGAATAATAATTTATTATTATTCCAAAAGATATATGAAATGTATTTCTTTATCCTAAATCCTGGAAAGGGGAACATGTGCAAAAAGGGAATGCATGATGATGGACCACATGAAGCCTCATGGGCGACATGTGTCGGCCCAAGCACATGAAATTTAACCTAAGACTTGAGTCATGATGGGGGTTCTCCCTCCAATCTACCCTTCTGTCTTTCTGAACCAAGAAAGCTCTACGTCTGAGTTCAATAAGCCTCATGCAGGTATGAAACCTGAAGCCTGTGATGTTTTTTGGGGAAACCGATACACCCTCTATCTGAACTATTGATTCTAAGTTTGACCCCTGTGTCGATTCCTTGTCGTGCACTCTAAAAAATAGTGGCAAACATGTGGATTGAGCCATGTCATCTGTGCATCCTTTGAGCTAGCTGATCCACTCTTGCAAAGTCGAGCCCGTCCCTTAACTATATTTGAGTCATTGCCTTCTGTGTTCCTGAGTGGAATTGACTAATTGCGATTGATGATTATCTTCACCTTATGGGAATTGGGATGAAATTGGTTGAAGAAGTAGGTTGTCAGGCTCATGGTAGAAGAGGAAGGTTATCAGACCTGTGAGCGACTCTCTTCAGGTGAGAGAGAATCTTCTTGGAAGTGGTTTTCTCTTAGAGAGAGTCCAGCACAAGCTACGGAGCTCTGAGACTTCCTGATCTAGCCTATTTCTAAGGCCCAGAGGGGAGGTGAAGCACCGATGGATTGTTCTTGTTAAGGTGTATACTCCCGGGTGGAACAAGCATGTGGGGAATGAGAGTCTGTGAGTAGTGGGCGTAAGAAGGCTCCTGGGGAGAATCCTTCTGATTATTCTGTGTAGTATTCCTGTAACCTCGGCCTAGTCTAGGATTCCCTTACCTTGGGTGGAGCTTAGTCCTAGCTCGGGGGTGATCCACTGTTGAACGTGATGAGCAGTGAGGTCTAAGGCTGGGAGGTTCGTGGAAGGTCTACACGTCGTTGGGTGGAGTTTCTACAATTTCAAAGATAAGTATTAATGTTGTACTTAATTTATATGTGATGCAAGTATGTGATGCTTACAATATTATCATGTATTCCGTTGCGATGATGTTTACTGTTGATTCCATTAATTCTGTATGTTAGCAGTAATTACATGTTTACTTTGTTAAGCCATTTAACTTCATTTAAATGTATACTACATAAATATGAGATTGTTTCCGCATAGTAGCATTGCTCGACAAGTGGGTTGATAGCCTGAGAACATTACATTATGGTATCAGAGCTAGAAGGCTAAGTTAAGGCAGTGCTGGTAGCATTGCCTAGCTTGTTGGGTGCTGGGGATGTTACAATATGGTATTAGAGCCCAAGGTTTCAACTTTGAACTTGGATGGCTCGGATAAGTGGTCTTTGGTTTCAAGAGGAAATTAAGTCAGAAGGACTAATTTTGAACCTTAGAATTTGTTTGAGTGCCAATGGGTTATCTGGTCATGTTAGGACGATCGGGAGGAGTAGAGGTAGAATAAAACTAAATTCATAGATCAATTGTAGAGGAAAGGATCTGGACCATCAAATCCACATCTAGACACTTAGGAGAATGCACAGAAGATCAGATCTGGGCCATCAGATTTGAGCATGGGACCAACAGTTGTTGGATCCAGGAAACATGCACAAGGCTTAAAACCCTTTGGAGTTGCACAAGAGTGTGGATATTGTGATACGTGAAGTCCCGACATCATCAAAATCGTCCATTGACAGGGACACGTGGGGAACGATCATCCTTTCATTGACTCGTGACTGAAAAATTGTCAAAGGGAAAGTTCACGAGAATTCACGAAACACGAACTCGTGATTAGATCATAGTCGTCAAATCGTGGAGGAATCAGGACCGTCTGATTGGGAGCTCTGAAATGTTGGCATTTTGGGAGTTCGTCCGTCGGGAGAGTGGGATGTGTTGTTGCACAAACTCCCGAAGCCCGATGTCCTGAAATGAAAAAGTGGGCACAGTGGGGCCGGAAGGTGTCACTTGAAGTAACGTGGACCTTCTTAAGTACACCACATGTCACCAATGTGGTTGGTGACAGTTGTGTTGTGGGCCTGGAGGCTAGAAAGATTGGAAGTTCAGAATTTGGGATTTGTATAAGGAAGCGAGTGTGGGAGCTTCCAAGTCCAAAATCCCAAAGTCCCAATTAGAGAACCTTGAGACCTAGCGCTTGGTCATGACCATGGTCACATGGGTGGGAGAACAGAGAGAAAGAAGCTAAGTCTTGAGTGCACTATAGAGCTGAGCAGAGCTCAGAAAATTCATGGAAACTAAGCGTTTTCTTGAATCACGTTTTTATGAATGCTATGGAATTTGTTAAGAAACAATGGCTTGAAAAATTCTGGTTGTCTACACATTGTGTTTGCAGAAGTTCAACAAGTAACATAACCAAATAGAATTGCCACCGAGTGCAAAGAAAATGGAAAGGGCGTGGACTTCTTCCAGTTCCGAGGATGAGGCAAAACGAATGGATGCTCACTTGGGAGTTGAAGGATCGAACTCCAATGGCCATGGAGAGCATATAGATAAGGAAAGAAACCTAAGGAATATCATTGAAGGATTGCAAAAAGATGCCAAACTTGCCAAGTAGATAGCAAAAAGCTCAGAAAAGCTCAGGAAAAACAAGGTGAATTTAACATAAAGATGTTAAAGATTTTTGAGAGAATAGAGAAGAAGTTGGAGAAGGAGAGCGACTCGAGCAGTACAGGGAGTCACGATATTTCTGAGGGAAGAAGGTCAGGGAGTGCGGATAGACACCATCATCACTTCCAATGTCACTCCAAGAGAAGGACACACAGTAGTTGAATCCCATCTCCTACCAGAAAGCATAGGAGATCAGGAGTGGATGAATTGAAGGGAGAGATAAATAAGATTAAGACTCATAATTTTGATGGAGAACATCAGAAGGAGGAATATGACGAAACATGGTTTCTTGGTATGAGGAAATACTTCCAACTATAGAATTATTCCTCTCATGCAGAAGGAAGAATTGTGATGTATCAACTGAAAGGAAAATCATCCATATGGTGGGATCAACTTGTGCAGGTGAAACACATTAGAGAGAAAGATATCACTTGGAAATAATTCAAGAGGTATTTCGAGAAGAAGTATTTGACTAAGAGATATTATGACAGAAAGATGAAAGAGTTCTTTGAACTCAAGCTGGGTAGCACGACCATTGATGAGTATGAACGTAGGTTTTTGGAATTACTGAAGTATGTTCCATTCATCAAAGAGGATATTTTCAAGATTCAAACGTATTTGAGTGGATTTCCACCTTCCATTGGGGACAAGATCCAGTATGATGACCCTAAGACCATGGAAGAAATGATAAGAAGAGAGAAATGCTTATATGAACAAAAAAGAGAAAAGCCTACATTTCAGAAGGCTTGGGATGACCAGAAGAAGTTTAAGAAAGAGCAGAGGCAGAAGGGAAACAAACATCCCTTTTTCAGAAACAGTCCTCAAGGAAAACCATCATTTAGAGAGCCGAGAATGGCTGAAGTAGGGGAACAAAGGCTAAGACAGATGCCCATTCAGAGTTGGGATTGTAAGGGGAACCGTAAGTACAAAGATTGTCCCCACAAAAATGGCAAAGTGAGAACTGTCCATAATGTTCAGCAAGTTGAAACAGTGGAGGACATGGGTAGTATAATTCCAAGGATCTATGCATCCCTGGATAACAAACAAGATGAATTTCAATCACACATGATTGAAACAGAAGGTATTATTAACAACTAACCATTTACTATTTTAATTGATTTGGGGGCTAGACATAGTTATATAGATCCTAGAGTGGTGGAAAGTTTTCATTTGTCAATAATAAAACATGAAAAGTCTTGGCTAGTGCAGCTGGCTACATGAACCAAGAGAAACTTCACTGAATTATTTAAGTCTTGTCCAGTGGATATGAAGGGACTGAGCACAAAGGCTAAATTGAATATTCTTCCTTTAGGGTCTTATGACTGTATGATTGGGATGGAATGGTTGGACCAACACCATGCCATCTTCGACTTTCGTAACAAGGCATTCACTTTCTGAGATGAGGAAGGGAATCGCAAAACAGTCCAAGAAATTCCCAGAGCAATTACTATCAGAGAGATCTCAACAATGCAACTGAAGAAGTGCTACAGGAAAGGATGTCAATTATTTGTAGCCCATGTGGAGGAAACACCTAAGGATAATGTGTCAATTATTGGAGATCATGTAGTACTAAAAGAGTTTGAAGATGTATTTCAAGAGGTACCTAGATTACCCCCAAAGAGAGATATTGATTTCTCGGTAAATTTGATGCCTGGAGTAGCTCCAATGTCGAAATCTCCTTACAGAATGAGTATGCCAGAGATGAAAGAGTTGCAATTGTAGCTTGAATAGCTTTTGAAGAAGGGGTACATACGCCCAAGTGTGTCACCTTGGGGTGCCCCGGTCCTGTTCATGAAGAAGAAGGATGGAACACTAGATTGTGCATTGATTTCAAACAATTGAACAAAGTAATTGTAAAGAACAAGTATCCCTTGCCGAGGATTGATGACCTCTTCGACCAGTTGAAGGATGCGAAGATATTTTCGAAGATATACCTCAGGTCAGGATATCACTAGGTAAGGATAAAGGATGAAGACATCAGTAAGACCTCCTTTAGAACAAGGTCTGGTCATTACGAGTTCATAGTGGTTCCATTTGGGTTGTCGAACACACCCATTGTTTTTATGTGTCTAATGAATGGTGTATTCAGGGACTATATAGACAATTTTTTCATAGTCTTCCTGGATGACATTCTGGTGTATTCCAAGTCGAAGGAAGAGCATGAACAACATCTAAGGATGGTGTTGCAGGTGCTAAGGGAGCACCAACTGTATGCCAAGTTGAAAAAATGCTCGTTTTATCAGGAGCAAATCCATTACTTGGGGCATATTATCTTGAAGGATGGGATAGTTGTAGACCCTGAGAAGATTGAGGCCATTAGAGGCTGGTCAGTACCAAAGAACATGAAAAAATCTAGATCCTTCATGGGTTTAGCTGGTTATTATAGAATTTTTATAGTAGGGTTCTCGAGGATAGATCACCCTATCACTTCCTTGCAATGGAAGGAGAAGAAGATTCAGTGGATAGAGGATTGTGAGAAAATATTTCATAAATTGAAGCAACTGTTAACCACTGCTCCAATATTGAAGATTGCAGATCCAAACAAAGATTTCGTGGTATGCATTAATGCGTGAAAAGAAGGACTGGGAGGAGTCCTCAGTCAAAATGGGTTCGTAATTTGTTATGAATCCAAAAAGTTGAAATAGCATGAAAGGAACTATTCCACTCATGATTTGGAGTTGGCATCCATAGTACACTCTCTAAAGAAGTGGAGACATTACCTCATGGGAAGAAGGCTCGAACTGAGAACAGACCATAATGGTCTGAATTATTTGTTTGATCAGCCAACCTTGAACGCTAGGCAGAGTAGGTGGTTGGAGTTTCTCTGTGAGTATGATTTTGATATCAAGCATATCAAAGGGAAGGAGAATAAAGTGGTTGATGTACTCAATAGGAGAGTACATGAATTACATGCTACAACCATTAGCATGTACCGAACTGATATAAAGAGTAGAATTTTAGAAGTTGCAAATGTAGATTTGCAGTACATGGAGTTGGTAGCAAAGCTACAACAAGGTGAGATGCCACAGAAAGTGGAGAATTATAAGTTGGAAACTCACAAAATACTTATGTACACGAACATAATTTATGTACCTAATTTCCAGGACTTGAAACATATGATTTTTCATGAAATGCATAATGTGTCTAATGAATGGAACCCTGGATATCAGAAAACCATGCTAGCAGTCAAGAGCCATTACTTTTGGCCAGGTATGAAGAAAGATATTAATGAATACATCGCCTGATGTATGGAGTGCCAAAAGGTTAAAGTTGAGCATAGGCACCCAGAGGGGTTGTTGCAACCTTTACCCATTCCTGAGTGGAAGTGGGAAGTAGTGACAATGGATTTCATCATGGGATTTCCCAGAATAGGCAAGCAACATGATTCAATTATGGTGGTGGTGGACAAGCTTACGAAAGATTCCCATTTCATTCCATTAAAGATTACTCACAAGGCAAAGGATGGGGTTGACATCTTTATGAAGGAGGTGGCACAATTGCACGGAATTCCCAAGACAATTGTGTTTGATAGAGACCTGAAATTTACCTCAAATTGCTGGAAGGGTTTGTTCAAAGGATTCATAATGAATCTGAACTTTAACACAACTTATCATCCTAAGTCTGATGGAAATACAGAGAGGGTGAACGGAGTAATAGAATACACACTAAGAATGTATGTGATGGACAAACCATCGAAATGGGAATACTACCTGCACTTGGTAGAATTCGCCTACAACAATGGGTATCAAGCCTCCTTGAATATGAGCCCATTTGAATAAATTTATGGCATAAAGTGCAATACTCTAGTAAGTTGGGGTAATCCATCTGATAGGGAAGTAGTTGGGCCAGAGTTACTCAAGGAAATGGAAGAACAAATGCTAAAAATTAAGCAAAATTTAAAGGCTGCCCAAGACAGGAAGAAAATTTATGCTGATAGGAACATAATCCACAGAGAGTTCAAAGTGGGTGATCATGTTTTCCTAAAAGTAAAAGAAAATAGAAGTTCCCTCAAGCTAGGAAACTGCGTCAAGTTGGCAGCCAAATTTTGTATTGGGCCAGTTGCATATATTCTTGCATTACCTGCATCCATGAATGTACATAATGTGTTTCATGTTTCATTGCTTAAGAAATATATACCTGATGCTAATCATGTAATTGATTGGAATGTGATTCAGGTGGAGCAAGAAGGTGTCTTGCAAGTGCATCCTGTGTGCATATTGGACCAGAAAAGAAAACAACTCTGGAATCGAGCCATAGGGATTTTAAAGGTCCAGTGAACCTGGTACGGTCCTAAGGATGCGACATGGGATTATTAAGATGCTATGCAGATAGAATATCCTCATCTTTTTTAAGATTTTGGAAAATCCTGCTTATGTCGTGTGAAAGTTTCACTGAGGACAGTGCAAAAATAAAGGGAGGGGATTGTAATATCCCCAAGGATGAGCCCTGTTGTAATCATGTTTATGAATTGTAAATCATGTTTTGTAGGTTGGTGAGCCAAGTTTATATAAGTTGGTGGGATTATGTGTTTATTAGGTCAGAGAGCCTAAGTGTTAAAGGCCAGGAACCTGATTGTGTATATGTAATTATGCAGAACATTAATCAAAATATAAACATCACTACGTCCAGACCAACCATGAAGAAAGAGTGATGGGGGACTAAGCTTCCAAAAGGTGGGTAAAGGAAAAGGGGCTAAAAGGTTGGAAAGAAAGGCTAAGTATTGAGCCTAGGGGATAAGCTTAGGGGCTTAAGTCCTTAGGAATAATAATTTATTATTATTCCAAAAGATATGTGAAATGTATGTCTTTATCCTAAGTTCCTGGAAAGGGGAACGTGTTCAAAAAGGGAATGCATGTTGATGGAGTGCATGCAGCCTCATGGGCAACATGTTTCGGCCCAGGCACCTGCAATTTAACCCAAGACTTGAGCTGTGATGGGGGTTCTCCCTCCAGTCTAGCCTTCCATTTGTCTGAACAGAGAAAGCTCTGCGTCTGAGTTCAATAAGCCTCATGCCGCTCTGAAACCCAAAGCCTGTGATGTTTTCTGGGGAAACTAATACACCCTCTATCCGAACTGTTGATTTTGTGTTTCACCCCTGTCTGGATTCCTTGTCACACACTCTAAAAACTAGTTGCAAACCTGTGGATTGAGTCGTGTCATCTGTGCATCCTGTGAGCCAACCGATCCGTTCTTGCAAATTCAATTTCATCCCTGAACTATCTTTGAGTCATTTCCTTATGTGTTCCTGAGTGGAATTGACCAGTTGCGGTTGTTGATTATGTTCACCTTGTGGGAATTGGGCTGAAATTGGTTGAAGAAGCGAGTTGTCAGGCCCTTGGTAGAAGAGGTAGGTTGTCAGACCTATGATCAAGTCTCGTTAGGTGAGAGAGAGTCTACTCGGAAGTGGTTTTGTCCCTGAGAGAGTCCAGCACCAGCTATAGAGCTCTAAGAATTCTTGATCTGGCCTATTGTCGAGGCCCAGAGGGGAGGTGAAGCACCATTGGACTGTGTTTGTGACGGTGTATACTCTTGAGTGGAATAGGCATGTGGGTAATGGGAGTCCGTGAGTAGTGGGTGTAAGAAGGCTCCTGGGGATAATCCTTCGGATTGTTCTGTGCAGTATTCCCGTAACCTCAACCTAGTCTAGGATTCCATTACCTTGGGTGGAGCTTAGTCCCAACTCGGGGGTGATCCACTATTGAGCGTGATGAGCAGTGAGTTCTAAGGCTGGGAGGTTCATGGAAGGTCTACACATGGTTGGGTGGAGTTTCTACAATTTCAAAGATAAGTATAATGTTGTACTTAATTTATATGTGATGCAAGTATGTGATGCTTATAATATTATCATGTATTTCATTGCGATGATGTTTACTGTTGATTCAATTAATTTTGTATGTTAGCAGTAATTACATGTTTACTTTGTTAATCCATTTAACTTCATTTAAGTGTATACTACATAAATATGAGAATGTTTCCGCGTAGTAGCGTTGCCCGACAAGTGGGTTGATAGCCCAAGAATGTTACATTATGGTATCAAAGTTGGAAGGCTAAGTTAAGGCAGTGTTGGGAGAATTGCCCGGCCTGTTGGGTGTTGGGGATGTTACATCTTCCAAAAGGAAGAAAACTTGTTAGATGTAAATGGGTCTACATAACTAAGTATGCATCAGATGGAAGTGTTGAAAGACACAAGGCTCGATTAGTTGCCAAAGTATTTTCCCAAGTTGAAGGAATTGACTATAATAAAACCTTTTCCCCTGTAGCCAAAATGAATCCCTTCCACCTTGTTCTTTCCCTTGCTACCTCACATAAATGGGAGGTCCATCAAATGGATGTTAAATCCACCTTCTTGCACAGATATTTGCAAGAAGAAATCTACAT
>SNQJ01S0082993.1:9406-32811 GCA_010110895.2 Picea sitchensis
GTCTTTATATCATTAAGTTCTTCTATAGATGAGACTTTTGGGTTGAACCTATCTGGCAGAGATCTCAAAATTTTCTGAACTAAAGAGGGTTCCTCAATTTTTCACCAAGTGCTTTCATTTCATTTACTAGGATTATTGATGTTAATACTCTTTGACATCTCCAACACTCGATCCTCGAAACCCCGAAATGGACTTGGATNCCTAGAAGTTGATCAAAGGACAATGTCTTTATATCATTAAGTTCTTCTATAGCTGAGACTTTTGGGTTGAAACTATCTGTCAGAGATCTCAAAATTTTCTGAACTAAAGAGGGTTCCTCAATTTTTCACCAAGTGCTTTCATTTCATTTACTAGGATTATTGATGTTAATACTCTTTGACATCTCCAACACTCGATCCTCGAAACCCCGAAATGGACTTGGATCAACGGTCCAGATTCAATCTTTAATCTAACGGCTCAGATTGAATCGTTATTTCGCATATCACGATTTCGAGAGGTTAGGGAACATCGTTCCTTTGACTCTCTAGTCAGTAAACTGATGATATTTCCCCACGTGTCCTTCCTGATGATGGACGATCCTCCTTTTTCTGGTATTTTATACGCCCACTTCTCCTTGTACTTTAGAGAGCGTGCAAGTTCTACTTGATCCAATGATGGTCAGATCCCGCACTTGGATCGAATGCCTGAGATCTATCCTCCTCTTCAACGCACTCTTCTTGTCTAAATTCAGATCTGACGACCCTCGTTCTTTCGGGAATTTTGGATGGGATCCAACGATCAGTAGTGCTTCTCAAACTTTACGGGACTTCATCATGCCTGATCAATAGTTTATATCAATCCTCGATTTGACGACTGAGGATTGTTGTGTTGCTGGTCTTCCTGAATATCACTGTGCTGCTAATCATCGCTGCTATACTCAAGCCATCATCACTACTGTACTTGCCATCAATGACAAGCTTACACTGCCTATAAAACATACCAAACATCCTCTGCACTATCTCTTCTGATCTTATCGAGGTTGCTCTGCAACTTCTTCCCAAAATACTTCTGGTGCCCGTCTATTACATTCTTCCTATACTCATGCCATCTTCATTGTTGTACTTGCCATTAATGACAAGCATATGCTGCTTGTTAAACATTTTCCAACAGTTTTCAGCCCATATGATGTCTGCTTCTCTGTTACTCTAAGGAATAAAATATGAAACTTTAGTCGTTCTTTCCCAGGGAAAATTTTCGCTTTTCATTCCCAGACAACAATGCCAAAATGTTAGCACTAAGTAAATTTCCCAGGATGAGGAAGCAACTCACTAAGGTAACCACATAACCACTTTAGAACTGAAAATAGCCATTTCATTTAAGAGAGGGATCTCTCTTGTCACTTGGTCTCTAAAGATAGGTTTTCTTTTGAGGACCAGAGTCTAGATATTGGATTATATGAAGGGTTGTTAAGGTTTGATGGCAATAAGGTAAGGAACCCGTTGGGAAATGGAGTCAACTCTGAAAGAAAATGAAATCAGTGACTGGTAGGTAGAACTCTCAAGGAAGAAAAGGCTAGGTATTTGATGTTCTTTCATTTTTTTAATTTGTTGTTATAGAATGGAAGAAGGATAAAAACACATAACAACATTCAAAGAACCATAAAAGATGAATTACGACGAGTTAAGAAGGAAATGACAGTGTTGATATTGATTGAATCTAAAGCATCATTTTCAGATGAATTGCATACCATTTGATATCCAATTTAAACATATAAGTATCAGTAGATGAAAGATAAAGAAAAAAAAGAATTAAATACATGAAGGAACACAAACTAAAGGTCACCACCACTAGAATATTTGGTATGAAAAATCTCTGGACTTCTGCACTAGTATTTCATTCAAATTCAGAAAATTTGTACAATGATCAATACAAAATATTACGTGTGCTTCTACCAACCCTTTGTACATTCAAAATGTTCAAATGTATAGATAAACTAACTCCCTAAGCTAGAGAAGTCGAACTTCACTATCATCCTATGATTCTAGATATGATTACATAAAAAAATAGAACAACTTCTAAACTACTTGCTAAAAATAGCAAATTCATCTTGACCATATTAATGCATAACAATATCCTTTGACAAAAATATCTCCAACATATTTTTGAATTGAGGCTGATGTGAGTCATCTTGGACAACTGGCGATAAAACTTGGAGTGATCTAAGAACTGGCAAGGCTCCCCTATCATCTTTGCCTAGAGCGAGCTGTTGTAACACGATGTGTAACCGCAACCTACAACAATTGCGTAGCGATCTTTACACAACGTGGTGGATTTATTCAGTAACCTTCATTTAGTAGGTGGTTGCAACACTGATGGAGGCTGGAAATCATTTCTAGATCATTCACCAATCATTTCCCAATTTCCATTATCCTTCTATGTGCTTACAACACTTTCATAACGTGACATCACTACACAAGTTTTGTACAACACAATTTTCCAGCAAAAGCTCAAAACTGATTAGTAGTTCATCAAAAAGAAAAACTGTGAGAATATGAAACTTATATCTTAGCCACCTACGTAAGTAGGTCCAATTTCCCCATAGATTCATCATCCACCTTCATATTTTTCTTGAGAGACCTATTTTCTTTTCTCAATGACAAGTTTTGTCTTTTCAAGTTTCCCACCTACCTGAACAACAATGCATTTCTTCTCAGCTTTGACTAAGCATTTTTGATGGCTGCACAAGCATTGTTGATGGCTGGTCCACACTCCTTAAAGTGTCTCTGAAACTTTAGATCTGATACTCTTTTAGCTTCCCAAGGTTGAATGATTAGGTATTAAGCCTTCCTTAGTTTCTTATTTATCCACTTAATACTTTTCTCACCTTCTCCAAGTGAAGTGTGAATCTTCTCAACTGATACAGGTTGTCCCCGTGCTTGTGTTTCCTCTGCAAAATTGCATTTTGATTTTATCCTTATAGCTCAGGATCTTTTTAAAGGAGATGTAGGTTTAGTCAAATCCACAACTTTAGGACTTTGTTTGATTTATTTACCTTTAAAAGCTTCTCGAAACTTTGAAACTGATTCCCTCTTTAAACCTATTTCATATTGTGATGTTTTCATATCAGAAACCGTCTTAGCCAATTTTCTCTCCATTTCCCTATTATCATGAAAGGACTAAACTATGACATACTTAGCTTCTTTAAGATGATTTTGTATCTCTTTGATTACTTTATCTTTCGCTTCTGACTGCACTTGATCCTCATCCATTTCTTGAGCTGAGTGTTCAACAAACTATGTATGGAGGGAAGGTACACGTAATCTCTTAGCAACTGACCTTATTATTGGGATACTCACTTTTGGTGTTTCCTCCACTTCTTCAACAAAGTGTATCCTTTTACCCTTCTTCTTAGCTGGCTAGCTAGGTGAAGAATCATCAATTTCCTTTCCTTTCCCTTTGCCCTGTTCTGCAAACCCTTTCTCTTTTCCACTTGAATCCTTAGAAACCATTTTCTTTGTAGATGAGGGGGTGTCTCCTTTTGGGTCTAAGGGGATGTTTGCTGAGGTCAAGGAAGAGTCTTGGTATCTATTTTATTTCTTGAGTTCTTCCACCACTAGAAACTTAACAAAGGAGAAATGAAACAAACTAGACTTAAGCTGATCATCCCTAGCTTGTACTTTATCTTCCATTTTACCTAGGCTTCTGTATAGGTAGAAAGGTAGATTTAAAGGTTTTTTCCCTATGAAAGGCATCAAAAGCCTTATGTGATACTGATATACCCTATCAAATCTTCCCTCATAAGTGAAATATTGTTGCACCACCCTTAACAATTTTTCATAATGCTCTAGTATACGTTCTCTTGGAATAATGGCACCAAATTTCTGCTTCTTGTACTTGGGTTTAAGGAAATCAGTGTAGAAAAATGGATCAAGAGGCATACCTTTAAACCACTTCTTCCCTTGGACTAGAATCTCAGTTGAAACAACCACTGTCTCTTCTAACACTTGGAAGGTGAAATCAACAATCCTTGACTGAACTCCATTGAAATTGAGGGTGGAGTCTTTTATTACCTGTGCATTGTATTCTTGGATCTTCTCACAAAACCTCATGCAACCAGCTTTCTCAAATGAAATCCTAAACATAGGATAAAATTCACCAACTCCAAACTCTGTGGCTCACACCTCAACACACTGCCTCCTTTGTTATATTTCTTCTTCTCTTGAGTGGCCATGCTATGGATGCAAGATGAAGACTGAGGCTGATAAGAGCATGGAGTTTCAAAAGATAAAAGATTTGATAAGGAACTTTACACAGTGTAAGCCAATGTTAGGTTTTACTCGAATTGTGTAAAAGGATTCATCAATATGGTAAACCAGTCTCTAGATTTCATGAAAATGGGTGTAGGGAACTTACTAGACACAAAATAGAACCCTTCAGGTATTTGCGTAGTGAAAAACAATGGATGCATGGCATGCAGAAAGGGGTTTGCGTAGCATGCTAACAGGGGTTTGCGTAGAAGGAATACATGGGTTTTCATAGCAAGTTGGGAAGATTTGTGTAGCAAGTAGAATATGTTGGATTTGGTGAAGAGCAGGGGTCTGATAGATGGCAGAGGATATTGTGCATGAAAAATGAGAGGAGAGAGACAATACATAAGCTGAGCAAGTTTGATTTGAAAGGTGATTGGTCTATTTAGGCTGATATGACAACTTGGGTAGCGCCAAGGAGTTTACACAACGTGTGTACTTTTGCTGCAGACCAAGTACAAAACCACTTTGGAGGATAGAAAAATGACATAATGACCTTTGATGACCTTCTCGCTTTCATAATATGTCATTATGGTCCATGACACCCCTAAAACTATTCCACCTAGAATTATGACTTGACTCTTTTTGACATGCCTCTTATATTTTATTTGATCAATGACCCAAGGACCTTCAAACATCTCATGAGACACAAGTCTTTGAAAACACACAGAAACACTAAATTAATCAATTAGGATTGCCTTGGTCTTCCCAAGAGCAAGGCATGACTTTGCAAACTCTGGAAAAACCTATAACCCTACCTTGAAAATAATGATACTAACATGTAACACCACTTTTTGATTTGAGGGTTGATTTTCATGTTTTCTTTGCAAAAATATGAGTTTTTTGGGCAAGAGTCCTTGTTTTGAGCTCATAGTTCTCGTTAAGTTGGTAACTTTGTTTATAACACATTGACCTTAGTTGACCTAAGAAATACCCCTTTGAATAGGAACCCCCATATTCTAAAGTGAGAAAGGAGAAGCCATTGAGGTGACAATGGTGGCTTGCTTATAGTTTCCCTTAGGGTCTCATCCTCATGATTAGGAATTTTTTCACCTAGTGAGAACCTATGAGTAAAAACTCTTATTCATAGAAGATGGCCTTGTACTATAAATGAATAACCTTGAAGTAGGGAGGTTATGGTAGGACCTTGACATTATTGGGTCCACAGACACACACACACACATTGTTGTGATGGGATAGGTCTTCTCATGTTTATTGAAGGTAAATTTACCATAGTTAATATTGTTATTACCTATTCCCTCGACTGAACACCTAGATAGAAATTTAAGAAAAAGGAGCATATATGTAACCAACAGGTATGACTACCATTAATAACAAACATTTCTAAATAACCAACAAGATAACAAGGCGTTTGTGTTTAAATTACCTATCACAACTCCACATCCACATGTTAATAACCATTGAATGATAGAAGTATGAGTAAACCATGAATGCATGAGTAAAATATACAACATAAATGAACATTCTTAAAGTAATTCCAACATTAAAAAAATACAAAAAAGTCCCATACAAAAACATACACTAGAATAGACTTCTCAATGAACTTGAAAATTCATTTGTTCTAATAATATTTATATAAAAAGAAGATAAGGAGAGTTGAATTTTTTTAGCGCCCTATTTGCGTACATTCTCCACTTGGCTTGTGGACACTTATTCCTTTTTCCTTTTATACAATTAAAATTAAATTTTCTATGCCTCAAAGTTTTTCTCAATAAATTTGGCTTGTGGGAAATGATGTTATAATGAGACTTTGAATAAAACAATGTTTTAATATACTTTATTCCCATTCTTTTCTAACTTTGGAAAACAAGATCAATTAATCAATGTGGCATCCCTAGCTAACTCTTTGAATTAATTATTCATTCACATCCAAATGATACTTGGAGTATATTGAATGACATGTCCTTCATGTTGGATTGTATTTTCAAGATCCTACACAACCTCATCTTGAGGGAGAAAGCTATCACATGGACTAAGAGAAGGGAGGTTATATTTCATTGCAAGTCTTTCTATTATTTTCCATATTTGTTGGTATATGATTTCCTATACAATCTTGAATCCCTACACCACCTTTATGTATTTCACATTAGGATATAGTTTTTATCCTAAGTGTGTATTAGATCATATTTTATCTCCTCCTAGTCTTATTTCTTGATGAGGTGCCGGTGTGAGAGTAAATAGCGTTTATGACATGTTTACATCTATTAAGCCCTAATTCATGGCACATTACCCCTTAATTGGGGAATATTACATTACTATTGTTATTTTATTTATGTCGGTTTGGGTCCATTAGTTGTAATTTTACCTCTTAGTCTCCTATATATACCAAGGATACCTTTTCATTTGGAATCATATGGTAATTGTGAATTCATATGATGTATAAGGAAGTTTCCCTATCAAAGAGGCTTATTATCTGAATTTATCTCTTTTTAAAGGTGTTGAGCAATTATTTTGAGTTTTTTATGATATTTTTATATTTGGTTCTTAACATTTGGTATCAGAGCTAGACAATCCTCAGGACTGGCTTCTTCAAAACAAGTCTTCTTGGAATTTTCCTACAATTTTTTTTCTGCAAGGTTTCAGGATCTGGAATTTTTATGGTGTAGAGGAGACATATAGAGATAAATTGGGTCAAAATTTTAGGTCTTGTTTCATTATATTTTTGGAGATACATTCTGTTCAAGTTAGGGTTTTTGACTAGTCCTTAAACTAGTCTGAAACAAATCTTCTTGGAATTTTCGCTCCCAATTTGTTTTGGCTTGGTTTCAGGTTATGAATTTTTTGCAGTACAAAGGTTGAATAGTGAAGTATATTGTGTAAAAATTTCATCCCCTTATTCATTGTAATATGAAATTTATTGCTTGAGGAAATTAGAGTTTTTGGCTGGTCCAGATTTCAGTCTAAAATCAATGTTCTTGGGAAAATTGTTATATTTGAAGCTACAAATATCAAAATTGAGTGAGAATTGTTCCATTGGTTATTGTATGGAAATAATTTGTAATGGTACTAATTTAAATTTATGAATTGAATACAGTAATGGAAGTCCGTACAAGTTCGCTCTCTTGAAAGGGAAAAAAATCAACACATCTTGGGAAAGTTATCATAAAATTCTATTGGAGAATCCAATGTTGGTCTAACCTGTGGGGTTGGAAAGAAGACACATTATGATACCTCAGGTAGAAATTTTAGAATCATAAGGGATGCAATTTCATAGCTACAACAAAATAAAGTTTAGCCAACAAAACAATCTCCAAATCAGGGTTTTAAAAGGTGCATTTTGTTTTTTTGGAAATTTTCATATTTTTTGAGTAGAAGATCTAATTGGGGTGATTCAAAAAGTGGAATAAAGTGGGATAAAAGGAGTATCACATAAATTTGGGAGAATATTATGGTGTTTTACATACATAAGTATTCTGACATCTTTAGACGTAGGAGCTGTCGTTACTTGTCAATGCCACAACCCGGGGACTGTGTGGTTCTTCCACATAACTAGAGTATATCGGAAGGCCCCTTTCAAATGGTTGCACATTAGAAAAAAATACTACGGATTTGAGATCCCATGTACCTAGCATATATCAGGATACCCCCTAGAATCCTGAGACCAACCGAGTAAACCATTTGGCCGTCTTGATGCTATAGTACACCGAGAACAACACTTGAGGAGATCACTCTCTAGTATGTGGGTAGTCAGATAGTACAGATAAGGGCATGGCCAAGCCTCCTTAGTTAGTTCCTTGAGATATTGGTCTAAGTACTATTGTTGGACCTCACAGGTATATCAAAGAGCTATAACACCTGACACTCCCTTGTCTATGAGGACCTCTTCCTAAGACAATTAGGAAATCCTACCTTGGAGTGATACTTGGCCAACATGCCACCAAAAAAGGGAACTTATACACCAAATAAGACCTCATATAGTCCTACTTGGAATCTTGATGAAGGTAAATAAATACACAAGGACATAGATGATTTACAAAAGAAGGCAGTAAAAAAATATGAACTACAAAGGATGATGGATTCAACTGAAGCTAAGTTGGAAGCGATGATGGATACTAAGATGGATGGCTTAAAAGAGGAGATAATGGAAGGGTTGAAATTTTTTCTAATAGAGAGGCCACCTAAAAGTGACAATGTATCCCATGAAATTCATGATGAGGACATAAGGAATATGAATTAAATCTAGAGAAACTCCAGCTTCAGGTTGAAGACCAACCACTTTCCTAAGATAGATATGAGAAAGTTTGATGGCAATGATACAATCATATGGATACTCTAGATGGAGCAGTTCTTTGATCTACATGATGTGCCTCAAACAAAAAATATACGAATTTCATTCTTATATTTAGAACCTAATCAGTTTGTGTGGTATCAATGGATTTTTTTCTCGCAAATCACTTTTCACTTGGATAATTTTCACGAAAGAAATGATAGCACACTATGAGGATATAAGGAGCAATACCTTCTTCAACTAATTAATAAATATCAAGCAAAAGGGTTCAGTTGCGAAGCACATTGAGAACTTCTAAATATTTAATATAAAGGTAACAAATATTCCATATGAACACCTGATTGATGTCTTCATAGGAACTTTAAAGGATAACATTCAACACGAGGTTCTCGTTTCGGAACCCAAATCATTGGAGAATGCATTCAAAGTGGAGAGAAATGATGAAAGTAAAAATTTGGCTATGGCTACTAGAAGGACCACCCCTATCATCTATTGATAGAATAATGTTCCTCCTTATAAACCACCTCAACCTACAAGGTTAACACCTCAAGAATTGGAGGAAATAAAATAAAAATTTTTATGCTTTAATTGTGACAACAAGTACAGTAAGGGACATAAGTGTGGTGAGAAGAAATTATTCTACATAGATTGTGAAGAGGAAGGAGAACAAAAACAGTAACAAGAACCATCTCAAGATGAAGATGTAGAAGAGATTTCTTCCAAAGAGATGACTCCCATCATATCATGTCATGCATTGGCTGGAATTAGCACTCCTCAAACCCTAAAGATCAAAGGATATATAAAAAATAAAAAGGTAATAGTACTAATCGATTTTCTTAGTACTCATAATTTCATTCACTACAAATTAACCAAAGCTCTTAATTGATTTATATATCCAGCGCCAAAGTTTCAAGTAATGATTGAAAATGGAGGAACTATCAATTGCTTAGGAAAATTCCATAAGATCAATTTTAATATGGGGGAATATGTAATTAATAGTCCAATGGTTTTTGTACCCATGGGTGGTGTTGATGTTGTACTAGGGGTCCAATTGTTACAATCATTGGGAACTGTGGCTTTTAAATTTCAAGAACGTTTCATGAAATTTTCATTGGAAGGAAAGGAATTTGAGTTAAAGGGTATCACAGTGAAACCTAGTAAGGTGCTAAGCTCTAATGGCATGAAACAATTATTGAAAAAGGGGCATCCAGGTGTAATTATACAACTATGATCACTAGATGTTCAAACATCTAAGCCATCTATTCCTCTATATCTCCAAGGAATCATTGATAAGCATTCCAAAGTATTTTAAGATATTCCCAGAGGTATTCCACCCACTTGCAATCATGATCATGCTATTCACTTAATTCCTGGGATTTATCCTCCTAACACCAGGCCTTACAGATACCCTTATGCCCAGAAGAGTGAAATTGAGCGTATGGTTGAAGAACTGTTAAAGGATGATATTATTAGACCTAGCCAAAGTTCTTACTTTGCATCGATGGTAATGGTACTCAAGAAAGAGGGCTCATGGAGTATGTGTCCATATTATAGAGAGCTCAACAAGATCACCATTAAAGATAAGTTTCCCATTCCCATGATTGATGAATTGTTAGATGAACTACATGGAGCAATCTACTTCACAAAGTTGGATCTTTGTTCAGGGTATCATCATATTATAATGAAGGAAGAAGATATCCTAAAAACAACATTCATAACACATGAAGGCCATTATGAATTTTTGGTCATGCATTTTGGCCTTACGAATGCACCTTCCACATTCCAAGGGTTGATGAATTCCATTTTCAAACCCTTCCTTAGAAAATTTGTGTTAGTATTTTTTGATGATATACTAATCTATAGCAAGTATTGGGAAGATCATGGTCAACATGTTGATAGGGTGCTACAACTACTTAAGGAGAAACAACTACATGCCAAACCATCCAAATTTTTCTTTGGGGTGAAGGAGGTAGAGTATTTGGGTCATATTGTATATCATGAAGGTGTCAAGGTAGACCATAACAAGATTAAATCTATGATGGACTGGCCAGTTCCCAAAACATTGAAGAATCTTAGGGGATTTTTGGGTTTGACAGGTTACTCAGCAAGTTTGTTTGTAACTATGGAAGAATAACAACACCTTTAACTACATTAACTAAGAAGGATTCATTTTCATGGACTCCAGAGGAAACTCAAGATTTTGAACAACTTAAAGAGGCAATGTGCAAATATCCTGTATTGACCACACTATACTTCACATTTTTTATTTATTGTGGAATGTGATTCCTCGAGAAATGACATTGGTGTTGTTCTAATACAAGAAGGAATACCCCTTTCTTTTGAAAGTCATCCACTCAATGGAAAGGACTTGCACAAACCCATTTATGAGAATGAAATGATGGAAATACTACATGCATTGAAGCAATGGTTCCCTTACCTAATAGGTAGGCACTTCAAGGTAAAAAAAATTCATGACAATATTAAATACTTCTTGGAACAAAGACTATATTCAGAAGAACAACAAAAATGGGTGACCAAGATGTTGGGTTATGACTTTGAAATCATCTACAAAAAGGGGAAGAAAAATGTTGTGGCAGATGTACTCTCAAGAAATGATGAATATGTTGAGTCATTTATCTATGCTATCGCTATCATCCAAACTAATTGGATAACAAAAGCAAGGGATGAATGGACGAATGATGAAGAAGTTTGGACTATCATTCAAAGGCTGCAACAGGATTCTAGTGCATATGATACATTTACATGGAAAAATGATTCACTATGGTGCAAAGATCGCTTATATTTATGTAAGAAATCCCAAATCAAACAAAATGTACTTTTGGAATTGCACACCTCTCTGGTAGGAGGGCACTCAGTATTTTTGAAAAGCTATCACAAGGTCAAGAGGGATTTTTTTGGGGATGGCCTTAAAATTGATGTTCAAAGATTTGTGTTAGAATGTTTGGTTTTCCAAAAAAATAAGGTGGAAATAGTTAAGACCCAATGTATTTTAAAACCATTATCCATTCCAAGTCAACGTTGGGAGGATGTTTCCATGGATTTCATCACAGGGTTACCAAAGTCTGAAGGAAAGAGTGCCATCATGGTGATTGTTTATAGACTTAGCAAGTACGCACATTTTTGCGCACTCTCTCATCATTTCAAAGACAATATAGTTTCTACCACATTAATGGAGACAATTCAAAATCTACATGGAATCCCACATATTATTGTAAGTGACATAGATCCCATCTTCACTGGACATTTTTGGACAAAATTATTTTCTTTTTTGGGTACTCAATTGGCTCATAGCTCATCTTATCATCCTCAATATGCTGGAAAAACTGATATAGTGAACAAATGTCTGGAAGGATACCTTCGTTTCTTTGTCTCTAATAATCAAATACAATGGTTCAAGTGGTTACCCTTGGCATAATGGTGGTATAACACTTCCTTTCATACTGCAACAAAAATGACACCATTTATGGTGCTTTATGGATATCACCCACCATTAATCACTTCTTCTCTAAAAGAAAAATGTAAGGTTCAAGCAGTGGATCACATCGAGCATCAATAACGAGTTATCCAACTCTTAAAGGACAACCTGACCATGGCTCAAAATCACATGAAACAACAATAAAATCATCATTGTAGTGAAAGAAATTTTGAAGTAGGGGATTGGGTATTTTTAAGACTACAACCATACAAACATATTTCCCTCTAGCAAACTAGGAAGGATAATAAATTATCACCGAAGTACTATGGCACTTATAAGGTGTTGCAAAATATTGGTACTATGGCATGCAAATTGGAGTTTCCTGCATCTTAGCGAGTGCACCCTGTTTTCCATGTTTCATGCTTAAAGAAGAATATAGGTGACACGATCCTAGTTCAAACTATATCTCCAGAACCTGATAGGGAAGGAAAAAATATATTGGAGCCTTAAGATATCACTGATACACAAATTTTCTAGCTGAGGAATAGATCAATTTTAGAGTATCTCATTAAGTGGAAGAAACTACCCGTTGAAGATTCCACGTGGGAAGATGAGTCTTTTATACAAAAACTTCCAGAACTACTCAAGTGTTGAGGACAAAATTTTTTTGAATGGGAGGGGCATGTTAAGACCTAATCTGTTGCACATTACCCCTTAATTGAGGCATATTACATTAGTATTTTTATTTTATTTATGTTGGCTTGGGTCCATTACTTGTATTTGTACCTCCTAGTCTCCTATATATACCAAGGAGACCTTTTTCATTTGGAATCATCTGGTAATTGTGAATTCATATGATGTATAAGGAGGTTCCCCCCTTGAAGAGGATTATTAACTGAATTTATCTTTTTGTCAAGGCGTTGAGTACTTATTCTAAGGTTTTTATTCTAAGGTTTTTATTCTATTTTGATATTTGGCTCTTAACAACATCCATGTAATATAAATTTGTATCATGAGAATGGATATTGAAAATGAGAACGGATTAAAGTATTTTTCACCAAGTTCTTGTGTCTTATTTATTAACATGGTATCATATCTCCTTCAATATTAAGGGCTTGATAAATCCATGACGGTGATTCATGAGAAGTGTGACTTATGGTAAAGAGCATGCTAGTGTTATTTTGTGTAATGAGCTACTGTGGCTATGACGATGTTGTAATGAGAAAAACATATGACCATGATGGGCCTATTGAAGAAGAGATACAATGAATAAGAGATAAACAACATTGTAAATGCATGCAATCCAAGGAGAAGACATCATTGAAGGGGAAATTCATTGTTTTTGGAATGATTGTTGGTAAAATTAAAATTTCTCTTTCAATATTTATCCATTTTTAGTGATTTTAATTGCATTGGAAAGAAGATTCAAAGGATAAACAAAGGGTATATTTTCATATTTTCAATATTCATTTTTGTTTATAGATAGTCATACCATAAAAACTAGATTATATGCAATCACGATATATGTAGTCAATACAATGCAGATTATGGCCATTATACACCCAAATTAAGCATATAGTATAGCAATGGAAAGTTCTTTCAGAGATATATCAAATTTGTTTGAAGGATGAATACAAAAATCAACTCTAAAGGATAAAATCTTTCTGAAACAATTCATCCAAAATGGTAAAATGAATGATGCAAGTGAAAAAAACGTTTTTTTCATTGTAGAAACTATATTTTTCTTAGATAAAAATTGCAGATAGGACGCCCAAGTGATTATTCAAATGGGTGTCTTTTATTTTTTTCAATTGACTTATTGATTAGTGAGATTTTATCAATGAAACTTTGATGGTTTGTCCAAGCTACAGTGAAATAGTTTCATGTAAGATTTGCAGATTGTACGCACAGATTCTAGGGAATGTGAAGGTGTTTTTTAGATAGCCTCACTAAGCTATTGAATTTGTTCTCTTCATTTTTCAAGTCATTGTTGAATTCATGAAGGCTTTTGGAAAAATCATTTGTTTTTTTGTAAAATTAACTTGGAGATTTTTTTGTGGAAGAAGGGATTCTTGCAAAATAGTTAAAGGCTTGCTTGCAAAGGTTTTGAAGAAAATCAACACTAATTCCAATTTTCATCGATTCAATGTCTTACTCAACATTATTTCAACAATTGATACTTGCAATAGTATTTTTTTTTTAAGTGTCAAATCAAAATTGAATTACATTGTAATTGGCTAGTGCATTCTTGATTGAACCCAATACCTTCCAATTTCTAAGTCTAAATTATTGGGTCTTATTTTCAAAGGGTGGATTTTCAAGAATCCCTCTTTTTGTTTAGTCTTTCAAATGTCTTGAATCAAGAATTATTAGAGTTATTGAACACTCTAATACACACTTTTTAAGACAACACAATAATAATAATCAACAAATGGACTCTTTAATCTATTCTAACTTATTTGCAGCTTTGCAAGCCAAAATTGAACTTCTTCAAACTCAGTCCCATTCTCAACATGATGAAATACAACTCAAAAATCAATAACTTCTATAACACTTTGAACTAGAATTTGCTTAGAACAATCCCTTATTCGAATGTGATGTCCATTAATTCCAAATTCCAAATAATTCCAATCAACATACAACACAAAATCAACACAGTAACCCGGTGACATGAATATTAAAATGAAGATGAACTTACATTTCAAGATTCCACTGATGAAAACCTATTAATGGTGGAACAACATGCAATAAATCAACTTCCATAGATACAAAATCATCTTTTCAAGCCTATTGTTATACCTTGGGAAGATATCAATGACAATAAACATAACAAGACTCAGATATGATAAGGAATTTACCTTTCATATTCCCAACTATTCCAGACCAATCCACTTATATAGTGAAATATTATTTCAAGGAGATTACATTTCACCTATTGTATTTAAATATTCTAATGCTAAACATAGATGATTTTAGGGGCTAAATTTCGCAAATGGGCTAATTTTCCATGGTTTTTCCCCAAAAAAGATTCGCTAATTTCTATTTTTTCTAAAAATTATATGCCCAAATTCCATAGAATAATTTTTTTTTTACCTTGAAATCGCCAAAAGTTTATATAAACTATATAAAATCCTTATAAATTTGAATATTTTTACAAAAATATCGCCAAACATTTTACATTTTGCATATTAAGGACTAGTAATATTAGCCCACGTTTCTACATTTTAATATAAATTTCCATCCTTAAAATCATCCTTGATGCTAAACGACAACATTGTCATTGCATTGGTCACATGGAGAATTAGTGTTTGGACCTCCATCCTTGTCTTCATTTTGGGAAGAGAAACCATCTTTCAAACAAATGTCAAAAGAATAAGAAGGTTAAGAAACAATCAATTCACTATGGTTGGATTATTGATTGATGAAGAAATCTAGTAGCCAGGATTTTGCATAAGTCTTACTATTGAGTTCAAATACAGGGAAAGACATATTTAAATGGTGAATATGAAAAATAAGATGGCTTTAAATGTCTTCAATCAATTGTTACATATGATAATTTTGGACAGGACCGAGACTCAATTCTCAGTGTCTTCTTGAATTGAAAGATTAGTCGATGACTCCCAAATGGTACTGTCTTATATCTTGGGGGGACACTTATGAGTGAAAATGGTTAGTGGTAAAATAAAACCAACAAATGGAGTGAAAATGGTTAGTGTTCAACCAAAAGCACCACATACATTGATGCTTTGGTTAAGGGTGACCCAGAAGAAAACCATTGATTTCTCACCTTTCAACTAACATGGGGGGAATATTGATGATGAATGTCAGACTTCAAGTTTTAGAAACAACCAAAAAATATCAATTGGGAAAGAACAATTTGTAGATGGAGGAATTAGATAGACAAAATTCTAAATGGGTGACAACAACAACAACAAGAGCATTGCAAAGATTTCATCGCTTGTGATAAATTGCCAATTTAGGCACTTTGAGGTTTATGCTACTTGTCATATGTTTATGTGACATGCATTGATGTGATTGAGTTTTCTTCAACATGATTGATTTAGGATTTGAATAGTTCCAACATGACACCTAGTTTACTACTCCATTTTTATTTGATATAATTATGGTTCGAAAATTTGTAGTTGGATATTCAAGGTTGGAATGTTGATTGACACTATTTGTGTGTCATTTTATGAGAGAAGTTTTGTTGACATTTTGTTCACCTAGATGGTCGTTTGACCTAGTATAGGATAACTATATCCATCTGCATTGTTTCTTGGCATTTGATTGGGTTGTCAGGAATTTTCAGGGATGTGTAATACTTGTAGCTGATTTAATTCTCATGATTCACTCTCATAAGATATTGGAGTTCACATCAGTAAATAATTACAAGTGTTCTAGCTCACATGTTTACACAGTGGGATTTTCTAGATTCTATGAGTTTTCAACATCCATATTTGGTGGATTTTTAGGAATATCTACATTGAGACTCATCCTAGATTTGTTGCAATTGAATAATCATCCCATACAACCTTCCCCATTCTGGCCACCCATACCTTCCAAACTACCTTACGATATCCTTAAGTTCTGTGGGAAACTTGGAGAAGATACTAACAACCATGTAATGACCTTCCACCTTTGGTGTTCTTCTAACTCCTTGATGGATGATTTAATTTGATTACAAATTTTCCATAGAAAGCTCACAGGTTCCATAGAAAATGGTATATTGAGTTTCCATAAAACTCCTTTGTCGATTTTAATTCTCTTTCTATGGTATTTTTGACCCATTTCCAACTACCCATCTAGTATGAGACCGATACCGAGCTTATAACATAGCTTAGGAAATACAACTCCACTCATAATTCTGATCATATTCATGAATGTAGGTGGTGATGATGGTTTCTTAAAGCTCCAATTCCTGACCAACTCTTGGCAGATCAATTCACAAAGTATATCCTATCACCCATTTCTAGAGATGTCTCCATGGGAGGCATTGTCACCGAGGAGAAGGAAATCAACAACACACAATATTAGATATGATATATTCCCAATATGACAAAATTTATGATTTGTTCTATCATGCTCCTCGAATTTTGAATGATCCATCAAAACCATCAACTGGGAAACAAGGCCATACAAACTCCACCCCGTCCTCATCACAGATTGGTACCAATACCAAATCTGCTCCCTCTCTTTCACAAACCTCCAAGGTGAATGCAGTTCAATCCAGTTCATCTCAAAAACCTAGAGGCAAGAAGAAAAATAAGGGTAAATCCATAATATATTCTAACCATAAGGAGAGTACAAAAACCCAAGACCCCAATGTTAGGGGAAAAAGAAAGGAAAAATATCCTTGCATGGTATGTAAGGAGGAACACTTCACCAAAGACTTCCCTCACCTTTCTGATGTTCATAAATACCTCAAGAGAGGGGGATATCCTTCCCAACTAGAAGTATTAAAGAGAGAAGGAAATCAACAACACACAATATTAGATATGATATATTCCCAATATGACAAAATTTATGATTTGTTCTATCATGCTCCTCAAATTTTGAATGATCCATCAAAACCATCAACTGGGAAACAAGGCCATACAAACTCCACCCCGTCCTCATCACGGATTGGTACCAATACCAAATCTGCTCCCTCTCTTTCACAAACCTCCAAAGGTGAATGCGGTTCAATCCACTTCATCTCAAAAACCTAGAGGCAAGAAGAAAAAATTAAGGGTAAATCCATAATATATTCTAACCATAAGGAGAGTACAAAAACCCAAGACCCCAATGTTAGGGGAAAAAGAAAGGAAAAATATCCTTGCATGGTATGTAAGGAGGAACACTTCACCAAAGACTTCCCTCACCTTTCTGATGTTCATAAATACCTCAAGAGAGGGGGATATCCTTCCCAACTAGAAGTATTAAACTAATTCCTTCCAACAACAACAAATAGTCACACAAGTTCTTGCACCTCCACTTGAGGGCATTGCATATTCCTTAACCACAAATATTATGATGGTTAAATATATGGTGGAACTATCCACCATAGCGAAATAATATGACTCCCATGAAGGGTAACCTTCATCTAAGGATCCTCCATCGACTACACCACCCAATGGTCCTCTCACATTAGAGAAGCCAGATTTCGAACCTGCAATCCACCCTACAAAAGGGTACTTCGACGAACTACCCATAATCTGAATGCCCAAGCAACTCAACACTATAGTATAGTAGAATATCTTCCGCATGCACCATGTGCCATGTTGACACTTGAAGTGTTGCAGAGCTTTCTTTCAAAACATAAATCCTTGCTATCAGCCATAGGGCAAATTGGCCCTTCAGAGTAAAAAATTATTTCCTTTGACACATAACAGAGTGAGCTGCGTATCTCACACCAACTAACATTGCAAATCACAATTGGTTGTATTAAAAAGAATATATTTCCTACAATGATCAAAGAAGGAGAAACCACTTGCATTATGTCTTTGTCATGTTGGAAATCCTTTGGTTCTCCTCAGATCACTACATATCAAACCATCCTAAAATATTTTTATGGACATTTTTCAAACCCCACGAAATTCTTACCTCTTTATCCATTGAACTTGGGGGAAATAATGTCACCATAGAAGTTGAAGTTGTAGATGCCACACTCAACTATAATATGCTCTTGGGTATCACTTGGTACTATGCAATGAAGGTTGTTTAATCCACTGTCTTTCTCGTCATACATTTTCCACATCAAGGAAATATAGTTACCATCGATCAACTCGGTTATTGCACATTCGAATTGCGAGCTAATACTAGCACCAACATGCCTTTCATAGGTGAGTCTTCCAGGGGGTAGGAAAGTGTCAGTATAGGTATGTTTAAAGATCCATCTCTTATGGGGCAATTTCCCTTTCCTACACCTGATACTACCCATATCGCTCCTATCAACATGATTTTCTCATGTACCAGTGGATCCCTTGGGTCAGTTGATATTTCGGTGGTACCTCACTCAAAGGATGTTGATTCACATGGAGCATCCATTGCATCAACATCCGTTGATACTGTTCAACAACTCCATCCTCATGTGGAGTGTGATTAACCTTCTCTTCCCATACAGGTTGTTGAATCTCACATTTCACATGATTTACTAGATACTAAGTTGCCTTCAGAAGAGGCCATCCCAGAATTCATGGCTTCCATTGATAAGCCCAGATAGGATGAGTATCATCATGCCTTCCTTCTCCTTGATTTGGAAACTATGAGAGAGAAAATGATGAGTCTTCATTCGAAATTGGGGGCATTGGTTGGGACATCCAATAGACCTCCTAGTCCTGACCCTTTTCCACCTCGGTTATCTTTTTCAGAACTTGCCAGTGAATTCATTGCTAGCCCTTCCATCAAATATTTGTGTTTTGTACTTCCTTTCATGTCTTGATGGATCCCATCAAGGAGATTCCATAGCTCACAAAAAACTCATGATGAGTATCTTCGTATCCAAAAATTTCTTCCTACATGTCATGGCCCCGACATGGTGTGCCATATGATGCCAATAATGGCTCATGAGTTCATCGATTATGAAAAATATCATTGGCATGATCCTAGAAATAGGCTCTAATTTACATAAATTATCAATATTTGTAGTGCCTTGTACATAGGTGCGTGGTGTGAGTTCCTCTTGTTTTGTGTACGTCATATCCAAAAAATCCAATTTTGTTTTCTTTTTGGGATTTCACTATGCGTTTTGACCTTCGAATCTAGTTCATATGTGTTGAAAAGATTCTAGGGAAATTTCTTACAACGATGGGGACATCCATTTAACTTAAGGTATGTGTTCCCAAATTGATATATAGGGATAGGTTCTTCCCTTCATTTCCCTTGCATTGTTAAACATCCATACTGCTGACACTATGCCTTAGGTTAAAACTTGACCGATTGCGACATTAACCACTCTTTTTGCACATTGTAAATGGGTCGATAGTGCCTACCCTTCATGGGTTCCCTAGTTAGCACCCATATTTCCATCTTATACCCATGTTGTAGTTTTCCTGTAGGCCTAGGCACCCTTCATAGTGATTTACCCCCCCGAAATTGAGTCGTATTCACTCTCTTTCCATATATTTTTTTATCATTCTTAGAGGGGATTCCCACCATTTATGTTCTTTAAATGGTCACACTTTATTAGTATTATTGTCTTGTTGCATATTTCTACTACATTTCCATTTTATTCCATTTCTTATTGCACCACAACTATGCTTGACCACTAGCCATCTATTTGCTCCCATTTTACAACCCCCCTGGACGAGCACTGTTGTTAAAAGTGGTCATAATTTTTCATGTTTCTTTTTGCAATCCATTGCTCAAGTCATGCTCCATGTTCCTAGAACTTCATTCCAAATCACTTGTTCTCTCTAGCAGATATTACTATTACCCCTTTTTCGCGCTCAGTAACCAACCATGACGAAGGTACCCTGAAGTCTCCTTTAAGTTTTTTTCAGACTCCATAAACATGAAAAGATTTTCGAGTGAGCTTGTTTCCTTTCATGCTTGTTAAATGGATTTGAAAGGACGTCTATTCAGTGTAAGTTTAACCCTTTCTTTGACCTTTGACTAATTATGAAAAAGGAAAACTCTAGTCAATATCAGATAGAAGAGTTCTCTCTTGTATTGTTTTATACAATTTTGGGCTTGGGAGACTAAATTTACAAAAAATAATACACTTGGAGTCTTATTTAAGTTCTTTTCAAACTCTCTAAACATGAAAATACCATTGATTTTACCTTCTCTCAACTCGTATAGTTATGCATTGAAGGAACCATATGGGATCGAACCCTCCTTTTCCAGGTTCGTTAAACATGTGATGAGGGACTCATTGAATATGAGATATATCGAGCATATGTTATCATCCTCAATATTATAAAAATTCAAAGGGATACTCAACATTCATGGTGGGGGAAAATTTGAGGGTTTTTCAGTTTATTCATCTTCACAAATGGCAGTTGTTCGTCAAGTCACCCTTGAACAATGCACTTGTTTTATGTCCATGTACTGCGATTGGGTTATACATTTCCTCAGAATAACTACGATCTCCTTGAGTTTTTAGACTCTGTCGACTGCTCATTATTTTAGTCTCCCATGGCAAGTTTTTTGGTCATTATCGAGTCAATGCTTCCAAGTCAAGTTATTTTTCGTGTCATTTTGTTCAAGGGAATTTCACCTGTGTCGACCAATTTCAGTCCTTCAGCCCATTTATCTCAGCCATCCCTACATAATTTATGTTCTACTTTATACACCATATACCTTTGTATGTTTCACATTAAATTACGGGGGATACATCAATGCCCTCGTTCGATGGATTTCGTCCCGTTGACACCAAATGGTTATCTAGGATTAAAATCTAGAAACCTGTTAGTACCTTGGGTCTTGCAGACATTAGTGGAAAGTTCCCTCACATTTCCAACAATGGGTTTACATTATTGGCTCCTAATTAATGAATCTATGAGTGTTCAACTACAAATCATCTCTTCACACTCGCTAGATTGTACTGGGTATCTTGGAGTCCATCATCATCATCAGTGGATTCCCTTGCGTCAATTAACATTATCCATTAATGGTTGGTAATTAGAGGGTTTCTACCATTCTCACCATCACCTCATCTATTTGCATGCTATAGATTCATACCATTTGGGGTTTGAGAAGAATACCTTGGGTTGGGATGCCATCATTCCTTTACAACATCCCCTCCCAAGTTGTGATGGAGTATTTCATGAGTACTTTAAGAGATTGCTTGATAATCAAGTCATCTCATTGATTTGTATACTATGACATAGATCCACATTTGTACTTGGTTTTGGCTATGTATTCACTTGTGACATGGATCCATGGTGTATTATTTCATGGCCATGATCTAGTCAGTTGTGTCATGCATGGATCCACAATGTACTATTTTGGCGGCTATGCTTAGTTTCTATTACTGAGCATGGGTATGTACACCTTGGGGATGTTATTATTTTTGTGGGATTGATGCTAGATTCTTCCCATCTTCCTTCATCTCAAGGTCCATAAATTTTATTCGTAAAGTATTTTGGCCATTAGACACCTCTTTTGACCTCATACTTCAGGGGGAATCCATTATACATTTATTTTTCACCTGATTACTTGATGGAAATTCTCTAGAGGTTATCAAGATGAAAAACTGAGTTATGCCACTTTTCCCTTGAGTATACACCATTCTTTTTCCTGGTCGCGAGCTGTCCTTTTACAGATCGTGACCTGAATTGATGTTCACACCTTGCTCTCTTGCAAGCATTGACCAGTCGCATCCTGTAGGAGTGCAGGGTGTTACCAAGTATTTTAATCTCAAATTAGGATTCGTTACAACAAGATGGGATCAAGCTTGGATTTATCATAATTCGACCTAGAGAAGCTTGTTATTTTTAGTGTCTAATATTTATCCACAATCTCATCTCTTTCATCCTATATATTGAGGGTCTCTCATGGGAAAAGGGGGAGAAAATATAGAGTAAACTTATAATTTTAGATTGATTATAGATCTTGGGAAAGGAAATTAGGATAAGCTTCATAAAGCTATTTGTATGTAAGTTGTAAGATTTTTTCCTTATTAATAGAAGATGCATATGATTTTCACCTCTAATTGATTGTATATGGTGATCATAATCTTCATAGAGAGTTAATATTTTCATGTATTTGTTATATATTATTAGATATATGTTTTATACATCTCACGCTTGATCTTATGAAATGTGCTTGTTTGTTCTCCTATGTGTGTAGACCTGTGTTCATGAAAGTGAAGGATATCTTCAAAGGAGTGAATGACCAAGGAGCGTGCAGGGACAACCATCGAAGTATTGGGTATGCTTCTCGTCCTCTTATCTCGTAGATCTTTTCATGTCTGATTTAGATCTGGGAAATTATTTAGCTTGCATCTCTATTATGTGTTAGGTCTAGGAGGATCCTAAGGGAGATCACTCCTGCAGGGAACATTTATCCTACAACAGATTGACGACTCTAATGGGGAAGTCATTACTATTTATTTAGTTCTCTTCCTCAACTTTTGAATTCATATTCTCAACATCCTTGCCTATTTTATGTCCTGATTTGTTTTTCATCCATCCCATAAGTCTTTTCTGAGTCTTTTTGCAAGTGTTTAGTCCCATATCTAATAGATCTGCCTTAAATCTTTTAGTTTTCACACTTGTATAATCACGGTCGCGGGTTATCCTTGCACACAAGGTGACCTGTGGTATACCTAGGGAGTTAATATGGGGTACCTAGGGAGGTACCCAATAGGAATGTAGTTATATGTTATTAGTGGAAGTCATTTAATATATGGGAATGTGGTTATTCAATGTAAGGTGGACTAGGTCCACTATATTAATAAAGGCCCACTATGGTAGTTGGATGTAATAAATGTGAAAAGGCTCTCTAGAAG
>SNQJ01S0082994.1:10129-41141 GCA_010110895.2 Picea sitchensis
GCTTGCTTAACATTTACTATGGTTTGTTGACCTACAATTTAAGTATAGTTTTATCCTTCTGACTTGTTCATGCCTTTGCAATAACGTAGAACAATGACATCTTTCCATGGATGGTTGTAACTTAGTCAAATATACTATGCACTCATTCCAGCTATCATCAACTAAAATTTTGTTGTCCATCATCAACATATCAATCAAATACTATAAATTTCATTTTTTGGTTTCTTCCTTTCTCAACCATTGTCTTCTATGTCACAGTGACATCATACTTGTGAATGACAAGCATCTTAGATTCTTTCTAGCAGTTTGTTTCTATCATCCTTGTAGAGATTTAGTCCAAAGTTTAGAGAAATAACTTCTTATAATATGCTTGCAATGGTGATGTTGTTAAACTTGTTTCAATATCTTCCTCTTTGAGTGCTTCAATTTCATGCTTCATCATTTCCTTTGCATAGGCTTGTCTCTTGGGAGCCTTCTTCTTTTCTCTATTTTATAATGTGCTATTTTCATTTTAATTTGAATAAATTATGAAACCTACTTTATCATACCTTCATGAATTGTTTCAATCTTGTTGGCTTATTTAATTGGTTGATCAACTTTGGATGCTTGACGACTCTCTTTGACATATGCTTTTGTGATTACTTAAATTGCTTGCAATCACTGTCTTCTTTCTCTTATCAATATTCTTCTTCCGTCATTTAAGACTAGTTCCTTTTCCTTCACAACAAACTGCCAACTTCATAGTATTCTCATACACGTATCATTATTTTCAAAAGTATCTTCTTATATTTTGAATTATTAGCTTCTTATACTTCTCTTATCAAGTTATCCTTAGATTTATCTTCAAGATTCTGATTTTTTGCCTTGGTATGATTGGCATTAAGAGAAACAACCCCATTTCTGCATGAAATCATTTGCCTAGTCAAACCTTTTACAAACCTTGGTCCACTGGTTATGTGACTTGAGCATTAATTTTGTGCTAGGAGTGCAATATACACCAACATGTATGTATTTTCTTCTTCTTCTTGTTTCCTCTTCCAAACTTTTGTAGTATCTTTATTTTGTTTGGTGATGACATATGGTTCTTTGTTTTTTGCATACCAAGCTAGTTTACATTCTTCCTTATTTTCTTTTTCTTGTTTTCTCTTCCATACCTTTTTGTATCATTTTATAGATAATTTTTTCATGCTATTTATATAATCTTGTGCTATGTGTCCATAGTTACTGCACTTGTAACATTCAACTTTGTAATGTAGGAGAGAAAATGGATTGTAGTTTCTCTTAACGACCCCATAAAGAAATCTAGTCTTGTAGTTCTCATGGTTATCCTTGTAATTCTTGTGAGAGTTGTTACTCCTATTTCTCATATAATCATTTCTTCCATAAGCTTTGCAATCTACTGCCTTATGGCCAAAATTTTTGCACAAAAAACAATAACCGAGAAAAAGATTTTGATACCTGTTTATGAAGGGTATTCTTGGTGGAGCATTTCTTTTAAACTCATTCTTATCTTTCTTGAGTGAAAAATCAGTCTTTTGTTGGTCATGATTTCCTTTCTCATGGTTTTCTTCATTGTGATTGGATATTTTAAGAACATCTACATAGATTTCAAAATTCTCTTCGATTTTATTTTTTGATGACTTAGATCTTGCATCCTTTTCAAGGGTCTTCTGATTGTAGTCATAACCAAGACTTGTCTTGATAGATGGAGACCTTTGAAAACTGAGGATATTATCTATAATTGTAGTACTCTTTTCAAATTTTGAGTTTGTATTGAGTTGGGCAACTTTCTCTTCTAATTCTTTTCTTAGAGAGGTATTTTCTTTTTCAAGTTTCTCACAATGTTGATTTTTTTCTTTCAATTGTTTTTCTATTAATTTATTTATTACTTCTTCTCCTTCAATTTGAACTTTAATTATTTTTTCTTTTTCCCCAAGGATTTGGGACATCTGCTCCTTTAGTGACATATTCTCTCTTCTGATCTTTGTTATTTCATTTTGATCACAAGTAAGTTCTCCTTCATGATCAACTTTCTCATCTTCATATTTCTTTAATTCCTTTTTCAACTTTCTATTCTTTTCTTTGAATCTATATATTTCTTCTAAGGCACAAATGAGTTGTGCTTCAAGATCCTCTTCCACTTCAATCTCAGGATTGCCTTCTTCTCTTGAATATGTGCTTCCTTTTTCTGATTCATCAGATTGTGATTTTAGGGTCGTGAAGAGAATCTCTTATGTTTCACTGTCACTATCATCAGAACAACTGTTGTCATTGATATGCATATTCTTCCTTTGTCTATAATACCTTTCTCTCTTCTCACTCTTATCATCATTGTAATTCCTGAATATGGAATCATCCTTTTCATTCTTTTTTCTAATTTTTAAATAAGAGGATTTAGTTGCACAATGTCTTACTTCTTCATAGTTAAAAAATTTAAAAGTAGGATTACCTTTGTTTTTTCATGATCCTTTCTTGGAATTCCTGGCAAAGTTGGCTTCTTGAACATTTGATTCACTCTCTGAATTGTCACTTGTTTCAAATTATTCTGTCCTTGTCCATTTTGACATTTCTAAGGATGCTTCCTTTGCATAAAGATCCTGTAGCTTGTCCCAAAGTTCTTTAGCTGATGTACACTATCTCACTTTGACTTTCTCCGAATATAACATGCCACTCAAAATGGAATTCATGGCCATTGTATTGTTTTCACTTGCCTCCTTTTCAAATGCATCTATTGGTGGAGTTTTTGAGAGTGTGTAACCAATGAAAAATGATTGCTAGACATTATACCCCATTGCTTGTAGATGTACCTTCATTCTTATGTTCTAGAATACACAATTTGTTCCATATAAAAATGGAGCTTCTTCCTTCCAATCCATGTGTGCTACATAGATTCACCTTCCAGTGGTTATAATTTTATGAAGGAACCCACTCTGATTCTAATTGTTTGCACACGTATTTATACTGAGAGGGGGGTTTGAATCAATATATGCCTGTTTTTACTTTTCTTACAATCTTTATCAATTTATTACCATAGGAAATTAATGAGAAATGCACATACAAACATACAATCCACAATGCACAGAGATTTAACGTGGAAACCCAAATGGGATAAAACAATAAAAAAATTCTTTATAAAATCATGTAGGCATGGACCTACTATTACAATATTTAGAAACACCAACCTGCAAGAGACACCAATCTCCTCGACTGAGCACCAACTCAAAAATGCATGTAGGCACCAACCTACAACTGCAATATTTTGTAGGCACCAACCTACAAGAGACACCAATCCCCTTGGTTGAGCATCAACTCAACAAGATGTAGGAACAAACCTACAGGAGATACCAATCTCCTCAAAATGTCAACAACACCAAATCGTCTCTTTACTTCAAGCCTCCACCTTCAAAAATTTGTTGCTTTATCTTTGTTGTCACATTGCTTTCCTTCTATTCACAATCTGCGTGATTTCAAAATTTCCTTAAACCTTGCACCTCCCAGATGCCCTTAGACAATTAAACTCTTCTTTATTTCATTTTCTGCCACTCGAAAAATTCTGAGCCTCAACTCTCTTCACCTCACATACTCATCCTTACACTTATTTACCACTAATAAATCAATCATGTCATTTTTATTTATACACTCGACATACTTCCACATATTTTTCCACATGAAATGTGCTCAAAAGGTCGGCTTTGAATCCTTTAAATTTCCTTGAAATCAGACTATATGGAATTATTTTCAACCGGTCCCAAATTCCTTAAATTGTATGCAATATTTCTCACTGACCCTTATCGCTCAACTACTATTAGATCATATCCAATAACAAACATCATCTGTTGATATGTTCTTTTCCCATCATAACATGTAATACGTCCTCGATGCTCAACAAACATCGATCAATCCTCAGATAGATCTCGATTGTCAATCTAGTTCCCTCCATCACTCAACACAACCTCATCATACAACCATCATTCGATCAGATCAAGAATAAATCTCAACCATTGATCTCATTCCATGGATATCAAGCCCTCAACACTCATGCCTTCACATACTTTCGATATTCGATATGTTGATATAGTGGACCCCATTATCGGAGCACCAGGACACTAGGATATTAGGCCCTCGGTCCCCTGAGATATTGGGCCCCTCGGCCCTCAGAGCTTCAACAAAACCATTCTCCTCCATTCTTCTGGTATCTTATATGCGATATTGTTGACATGGTCTTCTACATGGATTCCTTTCCACGTAACTGGATGACATGTCATTTTGCGTGACATTGGTATGGCTATTAATGTGACATATGAGTTGGCCTACTGGGTATCAGGCACTTGAAACTTTGTCACTGTGCACACACTTTGTTCTTATGGTATATGATACTCTAATATCGAATCACCGGTCCATCGAGGTATCAGTCCCCGAGCCCCAAAAAATTTAATTCCATGCACTTTATTTGAATTTCTTGATATCCAGTATTGGAACCATGCTACTCTATGTTCCAACCATCGTGCTAACGTGGCAGATGAGGTGGATTCCACGTGGCTATCTATATTGTCTTGGATTCTTATGTGGAGGATGACATGACCACCATGTGGCTCGAGTGTGGCTATTTATGGGGCATCGAAGCTGGCCCATTGGGCAATGAACCATCAAGTATCGAGCCCCAAAAAAATTTGGTACTATGCATACACTCTGTTTTCTCAAGATATCTGATATGACGATATCAGATCACTATGGCATCAGGATATTGGACCCTCAAAAATTTTGGAATTGTGTTTCAACAAATGTTCTGGTACTTAGGTATCTGGTACACTAAGCCCCATAATCTAAAATTAATGGTTTGTGCATGGTTCCATAACTCTTTCATTCACATTTAGACTACATAATAATGATTTTTCATTATAAATCCTTTGAAGTTGAATCTCCTTATGCATGTGAGATATATTATTTTGTCTAGTTTTGGTTAACTGGACCCGAAACCTCCTTTTCCAAACTCAATACATGCCCAATCTTCCTTTGCGCTTTCAAATTTCTTGTAGCTCCTCGATCTCATCCTCTCTTTGCATGGTTATCTCATATAACATCCAATTTCCATCTATTTTCATTGTTGTGCGGGTCAAATTTACTTAGGTTGATTTTTCACAATTGTCCTGCCTTTCACTGATGCTTAATACTTTTGTTCTTAGTCATTTTCTTGCTACGCAGAAACATTTTCTTCTTCCTCTAGTTCGATTTGTAGATTTCTCTGTTTGGTTTGATTCTCTTTGGGTTTAGTAATCTCCCCTTGTTTGTGACATCAATGACATTCATTATTGTCACAATCATGTCTACCTTTGACATCAATGACAAAACAATTTACCAACATACTCAACTCAAATAATTCTCACCCGCAACCTTAGTGATTGTGTAAGGCCCACAACAGAGTGGCCTAAACATATTCTGGAGGCTATGACTTACTCCTCTTGTAAGTGAAACCATACCTTATCACCAATTGGAAATTTTTTTGGAACCCGATGCTAATCATGATAGTTATTGTACTTGGCATTGAATTCTACAAAATATCATGAAATTGTTGTTGGATGTTCTAAATATGTTTAAAAAATTTGCTCTCTCTATTTTACTTAGTTTATGCATGGGAGAACTCTTTCCTCATATATGCAATAGGTAGAGATATGTCAATTGGTTCCAATATATGGAACCCTTAGTCTATGCATAGGGGAACTACTCTCATGTATATACAATAGGTAGAGCTATGTCAGATGGGGTTAATAGATGGAACCCCGAGCACATCTAAAAAAGATTGTGTCCAATATAACTATGGAGGGACTTATTGTAGTTATGTTGAACACAAATACATATTTCATCCCATGTACATGGATGCTTGGAGTAATAATTTCTAAGTATATGAACAATCATCTTGTTGACTACTGTTTTTCCATGGGTTCATGGATGGAAGGTAGTCAATTTGGTCATATTGGGGTCCATAGTTGATCACATGATAGAATGGAAAGTACCATTAGAGAAATTTTGAGGTCTAAAATAGGCCTCCTAAGGAAAATAATAATATAATAGTTAAAATAATAAACCAAGAGTTATGAATTTTCAAAAAGAAAGAAAGAAAACTGTTTTTTTTTTAATTGTATTTTTGACTTATCTCCTTACAGGTTTACCCAATTTCAAGTGCAGGCGCTCATTTGATGAAAAATTTAATTTTGCATCCAACAAGCACTCATTATGCATACATTTAATAGACCCATAGAGAGACAAATGGGAAATATATGAAAAAGGCATGTTTATTTTCAAGAAACACATTTGTTTCCATATATTTCTAGTTTATCTCATTGTGGGTCTATTAAAAGTATGTAGAGTGGGTACTCATCTAAGGAATAATTTAATTATTCATCCAACAAGTGCTTATACTTGAAATTTGGGTAAACCTATAAAGAGATAAGTTATAAATATGATAAAAAAATAGTTTTCTTTCTTTCCCTCCAAAACTATTTACCCTTATGGTTGACATTATCATTTTAAATCCTATTGGTTCTTTTAAATTTTATGTTGATAACACATTTTTTGTTTTGAGTCCCATTGTTTACTTGGAAATTTATCTAATGGGAGAAACCTATTGTTCCTATTTGAAACAGTGGTTTGTGGTAGCCCAAAATGAACCTAAACATGCTCGATGAAGAGCTTAGTAGTGGCTCCTAGTACGATACTTCAAGAAGAGCTTACCAATGGATCCCACTATTATTACCATTCTTGGTTGAGGGAAATCCTGGCGTATAATCCATAGAGACCAAATCTCAATGCATGTCTAGAGTAATTAAAGGAGYGTACAACCCATGGTTYTTGATGGAAGGTTTRGTTATGGCACAAGTAGTGCATGATATAATATACCTACAAATGTCTTGTTAGAAAATGACCATAGATGATTACTCTCCCATATATCCCCCTTCCTCTTCTCCTTTGGTGGAATCATATCCCCTCTCATTCTTTTCATAACCATATTGGACTATTATATATGTTTTTAATCCAACATTAATATTTACATAGCTTTGAGTTCATATTGCAAATCCTACCATATGATCTATGGAATTATATTCACAACATCTAGATGCCTAGTCATTCACTAGTTGAGACTTAGCCTTGAGATCCACACTAGGACACTAGGAATGCATACAAACATATTTACATCATTCACATATAGGGTCATTTATTTAAACTCACTTGTCTTCATCCTTGCCAATATACCTATGTATTTAAAATTTATACATCATATGATCCAAACCATTCCAGGTGTCACAATTGGGGCATTACATCCCCTTAACCTTGGAATAGCACCAACCTTGATGCAAATAGAGATAAAAAAAATAAAAAAAATCCTCATTCTAGGCATCTTCTAGTTCCCACATAGTCTCATTGAGACAAAAGTGCTTCCATTACACGATTACCTATACAATGGTTCGATTACGGAGATACGTTAATTTTTTGTCAATGATGCACAATGGATTTGTTTGGAACTCTCACCGTTGTTCTACTTGGGTGAAATTCTCCAATCAATTACATGGTAAGGATCATGTACATATTTCTTAATAAAAGAAACATGGAAAATATTGTGAACTCTAATGTTAGTAGGAAATTTAAGTTTATATGCAATTGGATCTATCGTATCAAGGACTTCAAATGGATAGTAATATCTAGCTTTCAACTTGGTACAACTTCCTATAGCTAAATATCTCTTCCATGGCTTCACTCTAAGGAAGGTGTGATCCCCAACAATGAATTCTCTATGCACTTTGTTATTATTTGCATAAATTTTCTACTTGTCTTGGGTTGCCTTCAAGTTATTCTCTATTATAGAAATTTCTTGCTCCATTTCTTAAGCATTTCCAACTCGAGTATAATTTCATTCACTATATTATCCTATCGCATTAGAGTACTACATATTCTATCACATACATCCTTAATTAGACTTATTCCTAATGACAAATTATGCCCATTGCTATATGAAAACTCCATCAAGTGCAAGTAATCTTCCCACTTTGATGGTTTATCCATCACATACATGCAAAGTATGTCTTTAATCACTTGATTCACTCTTTCATTCTATCCATTTGTTTATGGATGGTAGTAAGTACTAAAATTTGGATTCATACCCAAGTTTTTAATCATGTTTTTCCAAAAGATGGAAGCAAACTTTGTATCCCCATCGAAAATAATTGATTACAATACGTTGTAATTTGAAAATTTCTTTCATGAGTTTTTTTGCAATGTCAACAACCTTGCTAGTAGATTTATTAGGAATAAAATGAGTTACCTTTGTTACTTATCCACTAAAACCATGATAGAATCATGTTCCCTCACTATTCTTAGCAATACAATAAAAACAAAATAAAATTAATTGTTAGTACCTCCCATTTCCATTTCAAAAGTGGAAAAGCTTGCAATAATAATTCTATGTGTTGATGCCAACCTTAAATTATTGACATTCTATACTTATGGAAACATATCCATGAACATATTTTTTCATCCCATACCAAGATTATTGCTTCTTTGCTATAGAAATAATTTTCTAGTGGTCTAGATGGCCAAAATATGGCATCTTATGTATTTCATCCATGATAATTTTTCTCACTCCGATGAGTTGGGAATAGACATTTTATTTTTGTAAATGAAAATCCCATCATCCAACCAATATGAACCATACCTCCTCTATAATTTCTCTTGTTGTAATCCATCTATCACTTAGATGCAATTTTTATCTTCATGAAGGGACTTGATAATTCTATTTTTTTTCGAATTTGATTNTTTGTAAATGAAAATCCCATCATCCAACCAATATGAACCATACCTCCTCTATAATTTCTCTTGTTGTAATCCATCTATCACTTAGATGCAATTTTTATCTTCATGAAGGGACTTGATAATTCTATTTTTTTTCGAATTTGATTCGCAGATGATAACAAATTATACATGCATATTTCTTCTAATTGCATTTGTAACTTTGCTTTATTTTACTTTTATGTATTTGATCTCAAAATCAATCTCACAAAAAATTTCCAACCAACTTGGAATTTAATTTTGGTTGGTTAAATAAATACTTCAATATGTTATGTTTAATTTTGAGCTCAAATCTCTTACCCATTAAGTAATGCCTCCACATTTCTAGAGAATGTACTACTACAACAAGTTCCAAGTCATAAGTAACATAGTCTTTCACATGTTTATTCAATTTTTGTAATTCATAACACACTACATGGTTATCTTTCATGATAAATCTACCATTTTCCTCAATGCATGCACCAATTCACACAATAAATTATGTGCCTAGGTCTATAATTGTCAAAACTAGAACACTTATGAGAATATTTTACAACAACTCAAAGATTTCATTGCAACTTTGGGACCATTCAAAATTCTTCCATTTCTATTGCAAATAAGTGAATGGGTAAGCAATTCTAGAAAAGCCATGTGTAAATCGCCCATAATAACCAATAGGATCCATGAAGGACCTCACACCTATTACATTTATGAATCCAATCATATTCCTTCTTCAAAAACAATTTGACCCAAATATGAATTTGCTTATAATAGAAATCAATCTTACTTAGTTTTGCATACAACTTATCCTCTCTCATCACTTGAAACCATGCTTTAGTGACCCTCATGCTCTTTCAATTCTCAATATAGATTAACATATCATCTAGAAAAACAACTACAAACTTATCCAAGTATTTATTGAGAATATTATTCATGATGTATGAGAATGTAGATGATGCATTTGTGACTTTGAACAATATCAACACAAATTGATAATGGCCATACCTTTCTCTAAAGGTTTCCTTATGGATGTCTTCTTGCTTAATTAAGACTTGATGATATATTGATTTCAAATCAGTGTTTGAGAATATTTTTTCCCCTGTCATTTGGTTAAGCAAGTCATCAATTTGAGGAAATTGTTATTTGGTCTTCATTGTTTCTAATTAGGGGAATTTTGAGGTAAAAAATGGGCCTAAAAAAAATGTACTATCAAAATGAACTTTATAAGATCCAATAACATTTTAGAGGATGACATGGTCCTCAGTGGATGAGTTGGCATTACTTGAGTTAAAACTACTTACTTGTCACATTCTAAATGGTGGATGACAACCCAAAGTTGACCTTGGTAGTGTTGCAAGTAAAGTACTCATAATGAAAAAATTACTTATAAATTACTTTTGAAAATAATATAGATGTACTCAAAGTAAAGTGATCCAAAGCTCATCAAATTAAATCCCATCCCTACAAGATTAAGGTAATTCAATTAATATATGCTAAATTTTTATTTTCTCATCTCAGATATATTTGTAATACCTTAGAAATTTTAAGAATTTGATTACATACTCATCCATAGTCATTTTCCACAATTTAATCTCATCATGTAATTCCTTGATTTTACCTTCATAATAGTAGTTAGAGAGGTATTTTTGGAATTTCTTCCATACACTATTCCTTTAATTGATCTCTTTACATGTTAGAGGCAATCCCACCAAATATAACCTTTTCCATTTCAATTGAATATGGTATTCATAGCCTTCATATGTACAAAATATTCATGAACTTGGAGATTTTTTCTTATCCCGAGAAGATAAGATTCAACTTATTGTCTAGATTTAACCTCACTATCAAGTGTAGGTGGTTTTTCCTTACAAAGTTTTTACTACAAGTTATATTTGAAAGGCCTCTTACTTCTATGCCTACTTGGAGAAGATTTAGGGCTACTCAAGGGGTATTCAACTATAAATGGATCACCATTGTAAGTGTCAAATGGATATGGTTCATATGTCCCATCCCAAGAGGATATTATTTCACTATGGGAGCTACTGTGGGAATGACTTGTTGAGCTATTTCTGCTCCCATTGAAATTATTTAAATTTTGTCCATGATTCATTTTCTAAGTTGTATATTATAATTATTCAATATTTGAAGAATGTATGAATTTATCTAGTTCTTATCTTCTTGAGCTTTGGTTAGTCTTTCATTGTCGACTCTATAGATTTGAAGTTACTCCTTAAGGCCCTCATAGTATTCACAATATTTGGAGGATTCCCTTGTTTTTTGTGCCCATTGTAAGTTCTTTTTCTACATTTACAACTTGTAGATTCCCCCCCAAGGAATCATCTTTGAAATCATAGGGGTTCCTTTCATCCTCCATAATTACGATTTCTTGGTCCAACCAAGGTTAAGGAATTTCTATTTTATTTTATTTTGATAAATTAGAAGGGTCTCTGCAAGAATTGAATCTTTATTTCTATTCCCCTTTCAAATATATTTCCAATGATAGTAAATTTTCTCAATTTGGATGTTAGAGTTAGAGGATATAAGGTTTATAAGATCACTAATTGTTATTACTTTTGAAATTATGATATAGATTTTAATACTCATATTGAACTACAAGAATGGTGCACACGACAACAACAATCAATCAATAAAAAACTAATCATCATAGTAATTCTTCTATATGTTTTAGCCTACTTATGAATATAATGAAATACAAGATAATCCTTTCTCCCCATATGCCATTTTTTACTTAAGGAAATTTCACATATTCACCCCCATAGGATTTCTACATTTTTTGTTACCTGGTGCCTAATGGATTCAAATCCCTTTTAATTTATTTTATAGGCCACCAATGACTATAACATATTATCTCCTTGCTGGTTCCTTGTATTCATTTTGGTACCTTCTCAATTTTTTGGACCAAATACACCTAGATGGTCTCATCCTTGTTCTCTTTAGGCTATTATGTGTTACATTGGTTGAAGACCATATGTTATGCCATACATGTTGGTCATGTCAATCCTAATGATACTCATAAGGAAATCCTAGGTTCCTTTCCCTTATTGCACATCTCTTAAGCCTCAAGCCTCATTATATATATGTATCCTTCCACATGGAATGATTTTATTATGTAGTGGCATAATGAGACCCTCCTTCCTTAGCCCTCAATTATTCTCGGGGATGATCCTATGAGGTGAAATATGTCCTTCTTTTAAAGTTCGAATGCGAACATAAGAATTGTGGTGGAAAAATTCACTACTACAATATGGGGTTGTAGCATCTCTCTTATTTTTTCCTCGGTAGAATCTCACTTATTTATGTTTCCACAACCCATTTTACCATTTCCAATTTTTTTTTGGAAGGCGTTAGGATTTTACAACATGAATTTGTGTTGAATGTGCATTGAGTTTGCATTGAATTTGTATCTACTTTATGATGCTAAAAACATTTAAAAAGTTTTATTTACATTTTTAATCATAGCTATGTTGATTCATAGTTTTATCATTTTTATGTCAATTTAGTGCCACTAAAATTTGTCATGCACCATTCTAATTAAGGGATTTCCCCCCCCGTGACCTTGGGTCTAGTCACAGTAGAGAAAGATCAAATATTGAAGACATAACCTACCCTCATCTATAACAATGCATACAAGAAATAACTAATTTTATAAGAAGAGAGAGAGAAAGAAAGAAGGGAAGGCCTCACACTTTAAATCCTTCGTTCGATATTGATCCCTGCTCTCGCTTCTTGAATCGGTCCTGATCTCTATTGAAACTAGCATGCAATAGGAAACCAAGAATAAGATACTACAAGGTAGTTATACATTCAAATAAAATATATCATGTGCATAGATTAAATTACATATGAAAGAAATTAAGATATCTCATCACAATGAACCAATAAACACACAATAGGAGGGAAAGAGAACTCTTCTATTACCAACAATGTGAGAAAGGTAGTTACAACGTGATTCAACCTTCGACACTGGTTCGAAGTCAACTGCCTTGGGTTCCTCCAAAGACCTTAAAGAATCAACTAAAGTGGTGGGGATCTTCCTTAGATAACTAAAAATGGATAGGAACACACCCTGTAATTATATAGAGAAAGGAAGGAACACTGGAAAAGGAGTTTCCAGGTATGGGATGCTACTCAGAGAATAAAGGAATTGGGGAATCTTGCTAAAATTTTGCTAGCGTGATCTTGCACCTTAGTTCTTCCTCCTCATCCATGCTCCCAATGGTGCATGTATACCATCCTTGAGAGGTTCAAGAGGTTGAATTTCATTTGGTATGGGCTTAGGGAGGTTGAGAAACGAGCCCAACCGAAATTCCCGCTCGAAAAAGTGGAATTATTTTATTTTTCAATTTCTGAGGGAATTCGTGGGTTGTAAGCTAGCAAGGTGCAGATGTCCACATTTTGCACAAAGGAAACCCATAGATATAAGAAAAAGTCAAGTTTTTTAGGTGAATTTGATGAGGGAAGTTGGAATTTTTATTAGCAAGCTAGGGAAAGGGTTGGGCCATGTCCCAAATGCATAGGTGTGACAATTTGTGCTATAACAAATGCCCATTAATGTTTGAGGTCATAAGCGAAAGTGATGGCCGAAACACATGATAACTCTAAGAGGAAAGGATGCAATGAAGTAATCCATGAAGATTCCTAATACAATTGATCCAAAAACAAAAACCATCAACCAAAATCAAGCAAGAGTATTATCTTCCCAAGTCAGGCATACCCATGCTCAGGAGTGGTGTAAGCATGGTCGCCAAATCAAGTATACTACATATCCATGGAACATATGAAAGTATGAATAAACCATGGTGTTATAGAAAGTGTTGGCATAGGGGCAGACCCAGGGTTCAATGCTTCGACAATGCACCAACAAAACCCTAACTACCAGCCCTTTCGACAACACCTGCGAAGCAGATGAAGTCTCACCTGAGGTAGAGGCAGGGGGGTTGCAGGACTCAAGTGTATACAACCAAGCTTGGACATAGATATGTGATTACAATACTTAACAGAGCACTTAAACAACAATATGCACTAGTTCTTGAATCTCATTCACATCGTAGATAAAACCCTTATTACAAATCAACACAGTAACCATAAAGATCAAGTACTTCTATTCACTTAGTACATAGCATTAGCTCAGATCTAGAATTCATTCACCTTTAATCACTAATAAACAACATCACATCCATTCATTATAAATTATAACAACAACACTAAGAAGATAAACACATAAACAACATCGCACAAAGCACATCAAGACACATGATATACATGGTTCACCCCAGTGTGGGGCTACATCCACCAACTTCTTCTTCTTCTTTATTAGTATTCAATATTCTTACATTCATCTTCTCCTGTGCACAAAGCCACATAGCCAAACTCCACACTGGATAGGTGATATTCACACAACACACTAGATCCACCTTCCCCAAAATCAGGTCAAGGCACAAAGCCAACTCCTTATCACCACAAAGCCTTACACAGTTTGTGTGCACAAAGAAAATTTCAACCTCTTGCACTAAGCCAACATATTATGCACATATCCAATCAATCCTTATCGATCTTCTTCTTACATCGCTTGCACTAAGCTTCTACTTAGCACATAGCTACTCAAAATTCTTTGCACATAGCCAAAATAGTAACTTGTAGTTTCTACATTACATTCCTTCCTATATATACTTTTACAAAAAGGCCCAAACATGGGTAAACCCATGGTATGACATCCCATAACCCATTACATAAACCCTAAAACCCTTTTCTAGGTCCATAAACCTGCAAAATACGTGAGATTTTGTGATAGAAACAACATCAGATCCATTCATTATACATTATAAAAACATCACTAAGAAGATAAACACATAAACAACATCAAGACACATGATATACGTGGTTCACCCCATTGTGGGGATATTTCCACCAACTTTTTCTTATTCTTTATTAGACTTCAATATTCTTCATTTGCTCCTGTGCCCAAATCCATAGAGCCAAAATCCACACTGGACAGGTGATCTGCGCACAACGCACTAGATCCACCTTCCCCAAAATCAGGTCAAGGCACAGAGCCAACTCCTTATTAACACAAAGCCTTACACAGTCTGTCTGCACAAAGAAACTTTCAACCTCTTGCACTAATCCAACATATTATGCACATAGCCAATCAATCCTTATCGATCTGCTTCTTACATCGCTTGCACTAAGCTTCTACTTAGCACATATCTACTCACAACGCTTTGCACATAGCCAAAACAATAACTTGTTCTTTCTACATTACATTCCTTCCTATATATACTTTTACAAAAAGGCCTAAACATGGGTAAAACCATGGGACGACATCCCATAACCCATTACATAAACCCTAAAACCCTTTGTTGGGTCCAAAATCCCACAAAATAAGTGAGATTCCATGATCTCAGCTCCACCTGGGCACTCGATCTTCGACCAACCTGTCGAAGTCCCAAAAGTGGTCAAACACGACCAATGTTTCCTCAAAAGTTGGTCAAGGGCCAACATGCCCCCAACACTCACCTGTGACTCATCCCGAGTCACTCAGATCTGAGAAACACTACTTTGAAGGCCTTGAGCTTAGCTCTATCTGCCTCTTGCTCGGTGAACTTCTAAATCAGTTGCTCTGTAACATGCCCTTCTAGGTGTTGTTCCACTATCGTAACCATTTGATCCAGCTGCAAGCCTTGTCCTTCAATCTCTTCAAAAATCGTTCAGGCTTCGTCCTGCACCGGTTGTAATATTTGTGTAACCTCCATGATTCTGATCTGGATGACAGTAATATGCTGCTAGACTACACATTGTTCCTGTGATATTTTCATCCTCTCGATTGCAGTAAGAAACTTCATCTATGCTTGCATGGTGGATGCATGTTTCTGCACCTCCTAGAGTTGTGCTTCTAGTTTCCTCAGCTCTGGATCTTCTGCAAGGTGCTCATAGGTCTGTGCAATTCGATCACTTAGTTTCTTACACTCCAAGGCAAGTTCCCTTATTCTTTCTACTACGTCCCTGGCAGCTTCCTCCCTTTGGTCATGCACTTCTTGCGGAGTGCTCGACACTGCTTGGAGCTCTATCTCCGTTATCCATGCTTGAAGCTGTTGAATGGATTCGACGAGATTCCCTACTTGCATCTCAGTTGAATCCGATTCCTCTTGTGCCAGTCCTGACATAGAGAGATGTGCTTTATTCACCGCTTCTTTGACCGCAGTCTTCTCTGCAAGAAGATGGTATTTTTCTTCCTGTATATTCGCATTGTTCTGCTCGAAATTTGCCCGAATTTCATCTTTCTCCTTCTGCACAACTCGAAGTTTCTCTAAAACCTCCTCCTTTTCTTACTTCAAGGCATATGTAGCATGCTCCTTTTCTTCTTGGAATCATTGAAGTCGAGCCTCTGTTGCATCTACTAATCTTCGTAACTGGGTGGGCTCGCCCCCCAATTCTTCAATTTCTGACGAAGAAGGTGTAGTAGGTATTGCGTGGCTCGAATGGATGGCTTGATGTATCTCCTTCAGCTCCTCTATTCTTTCATACAACATCTCTTGATTCACTCCATGTCTCTGGAAGATATCCTCTGAAGCATCCTCCATGGCTACGATGATGAGATCGACATTGTCCACTGTGAGCACATTCTTCGACTGAGGCTTATTGGTGTGGGTATTCTTTCTTACTGAGGGTTTCTGTAGAGAAACCTTCCTTTTCTTCGATGTTTCGGCCTCTATAGGGGGGTCCTTCAGTGGTGTAACTTCACCTTTGCCTTGCTTTTATACTTTTTCCCCTTCTTCTTCTGGATTCACTTCATCTCATCCTCCTCCTATAGGTGAGCCAGGCCTACTTTCCTCTGAGGCGTTGTCCTCCTCATTATTTTCTATGTTCTGTACTTCCTCCTTTTTCTTCTTTTTCTTTGCGCTAGTCTGTTGTTATTGGGCTAATTGTTAAGTGTGGACAAAAATCAATCCCCCTAGCTTCACTACGAAACTAGAACAAAACAATATAGTATACTACTCTTTCCTTAGATTCGATTATCAAATGAGAAATGGATCCAGGACATACCTTTTAAATATTGAAGATCCGACTTCGCCAATGCAATCCAAGCTCCGTCACGAGGCTTATGGAGAAATATCTGCAAAGGAGCACAAGCCAACGAAGATAAGAATAACATAGTCTATTTGATATGAAACTTTGTATGTCATCAAGGAATCATACAATATGGATAAATAACATTCATATAGGAAAGAAAAGTATATATGTATTAAAGAATGTGGAAGAAAGATACAACCATATGCCTTGATGTTGTCAGGATCCTTCCAACAGTTCCTTGCTTCCCACACACTTCTTGCTCCATGGATTCTGAGACCATGGATCTGATAGCTACTCACAATCCATCTTGACAAAGAAAAGCTCAAAGCCAATCTAACCAAGTTAACAATCTCAAGCCAAATTTCCAATCTTAAAGACTCAAGAACTTTCCAACCCAATCAAGATAAATTTTTCCATGAGAGATCCTCTCCTTTTATAAGCTAAAGAGGATAAGGTGAGGAGGTTAGGATGATCCCACTAAATCATGAAAGCGAGTAAGATCCAAAACGTTCGGAGGCCACATCACCATAGAATCTTCTCCTTCTAGAAGCATCGAGAAGACGCTCGTTTTTCCCACTTACAGGAATTTCCGCACCCTAGCTATAGTTTAGCCTATGAAAATCAATCATTTTCACACCCTAGATATAGTGAAGCCTGTGGAAACTAAGTAGCCTAGCTTTAGTACAACCTACAAAAATCAACCATTTCCGCACCCTGTGTATAGAGCAGTCTGCAGAAATCCTATTTAATAGGGTTTTTACAAAGGAAAATACAACTTCTTCTCTTAGTAAAAGTTCTTCTCCCTTCTTTCTTCAAGAATTCAGGTCACTGACCCCTATGAAGGAAACATATAGGTTTACATCATTAATGGTCATAGGGATGATGAAAATAATGTGTAACCAAGGGACCAAGGGACTTCTGATGACCAAGGGACTTCTGATGATGTCAGGTTCAGAGAGTTCTGCATGCTCAACTAGTACAAGGAACTCTGCTGGCCATTCTTCGGTGATCTCCTCCATGTCTTCATCAGTCATTTTATAGTATGACTATAGCTCCTCCTTACTCTCATCCCTACGTGCAGTGATGTAGATAAAGTGTCGATTTATGCAGAACTTCGCTAGTGGTCTATACTGGTGCAATGTATTGGGTGTCATTCATGGAAATGCTTCAATAGCATGCTTCAGCTGCTGGTAGTAAGCATGGAAGAAAGTGTTCTACTACCACTACTTCAACATGTCATTCGTATACCAAAAGGTAGAGAACCTCGCGGCCAATGGCTCCGATGGCTCAACTTCTAGAAATGTCACTCCTTCTGACATCTACCAAGAGACAAATATGATCAGTATTAGTAACCAACTAAAATGGAATTCATAGCCTTAATCCTTCACTTCACGACAGTCCTTCTCCAACTCGTTGATGAGGTAACTCACCTAGTTCATTTGCATTCTTTCTACGCACTTCCCTGTGAGGTTTATGATGAATCCAGTGACCTATGTCAGGCGGTTATTTATGATGAGATTTCCATATATAAGATGACAATATAGGTACATTGTGCCATCCTATATGGAGGCTACATTGTAGCCTCGCTTTCCATTTTCTACATCGCCATAATCCTCCTTTATGCGCTATGCTAGAGAGCGATCTGAAATCTTCCTTGGGTAGAACTGTTGAGGGTACGGTCCATGCATGCTCAGTCCTATGATGAGGTGGATCAGCATCAGATCCACAATGACTTGCATGTTGAGCCATAGCTATCCTCCGTGATAGCATGACATGAGGAGTTTAACACAAGTGTCGTAACATATTCCTCCAACAGGCAGGAATGCCTCAATCAATACAAATATGTCTATTATGGTGTGGTCCCAATGGTCCAACAATGGTCTTTCCATCAATAACTACGTTTCTAGCCATTCCAGAGCGTTATTATAATGGTTGGGGTGCCTCCAACGGTCATATAGATTCATTGTGGCGAAGTCCCATTCTGCGTGGTTATGTTATTGCGGTGAGGTTCAAGTTTTGCAAATCTGTCTCCTGCAAAGTTTTCTCTGGATTTTTCTGTAGTTTTTCTAACTTGGTTTTCTTCTTATCGAGCTTTCTTTCTTTATTTCTTGTGATATGAGTTTTTGTATTCCTCTTTCCATTCTTTTTCTTATCTTCTCTTAGCATAAGACTTCACATTTCTGATGTTCTTTCAAAGGGTTCAGAGGTAATACTTCTTTGCTTACTAGGTTCTGGGTGAACATACTTTCTTCTTTCATGGATAGGTCCTTCAACCCTTCTTGCGCTCTTTCAAATTTGAGAGCTACTTCTCTTTCATTCTCCTACTTTGACTCAACTTCTCATTATTCTATCAGTTGATCTATTCTTCGAGCTATGAAATCCCTTAGTTCTTTCTTTTTCTTTTCTATGGCTTCTTCCTCTGCTTTCCTCCTGATATGATCCTTCTTCATCCAAATGTTTCCTAACAAAAGTGGAAAAGGGGTGATGTTCTCAACAAACTTAATGACTTCAAATTGTTCTTTAGTCAATGTTTCATGAGAAATCATAGGTATATTAGTAGCTCGTCCACATAAGGTTATCATCTTTCCTTTAATTAAGCCTATCCTTCCCAATGAAAGTATCATAACAGGCTTTCCCAAAATTTCCCAAGTACTTTCTGGCATCATATTCACATGTGTTTCTTCATCCAATACGCAGTCTATGTTGAAGTCTTCTATCCTTGTAACTATGCGTTGTTTCTCTTTCAAAATATCTGGTAAATTGATATCTCTGTGATCCTTCATTACTTCTTGTAACTGTATCAGCGTAGTCTCTGACTCTTTTTCTGTATGATTCTTTAAGATATCCTTAGTCTCTTGACCTTATTTATAGGCTTCTTGTCTCATGTTCATCTTTTCAACTTTAGAAATCATCCTTGGACAATCCTCAACCTTATGACCACTATCTTTAAAACAAACAAAAAATAGGACATGTACTAGGGCATTCCTTAGCAAGATGTCCCAATATTCTGCAATTATAACATAGTGTCAATCCTCTCTTTATTTTAAATGATCCCTAGCCTCTCCTGTAGTACCCACTGGGATCACAGTGTTGGACTTGTAATCTGCAAAAATTCTTTCTAGGTTCTTGCATCCACTTATTAGTCCAAAAATTCTTTCTATGCATAGGAATAACATATTTTTCTCTATTTCTATCAAATTTATTAAGATCAACTCTTTCTTCTAACTGTTCCCTAATATTCAGGCTAGGAAAAATCTATCAAACATACCTAGATTCATACTTTCGAAGCAAAAATTTCCACTTATATTACCTTTACCAGAGCACAAAGTTTTAAGATCTTACCTCTTTCTTTCAGATATGGTTTCTTTCTTAGCACAAAGCTTCACAATTCAAGTAGAATACTGCACACTACAACAATAGATCTATGCACAAATCTTTCTCTTTTCTTCAGTTCCCAACAATCACAGTTTTAGTTCTTGACAACAGAACCATTTGTTGGCACAGGGGCAGACCCATGGTTCAACACTTCGACAACTCACCAACAAAACCCTAACTACCAACCCTTTTGGCAACACCTGTGAAGCAGATGAAGTCTCACCCGAGGTAGAGGCAGGGGGGGTTGTAGGACTCAAGTGTCTACAACCAAGCTGGGACACAGATCTGTGATTAAAATACTTCACAGATCACTTAAACAACAATATGCATTAGTTCTTGAATATCATTCATATCGCAGATAAAACCCTTATTATAGATCAACGCAGTAACCATAAAGATCAAGTACTTTTATTCACTTAGCACATAGAATTAGCTCAGATATAGCATTCATTCACCTTTAATCACTAAGAAACAACATCAAATCCATTTATTATACATTATAACAATAACACTAAGAAGATAAACACATAAACAACATCACACAAAGAGCATCAAGACACAGGATATACGTGGTTCACCCCAATGTGGGGCTACGTCCACCAACTTCTTCTTCTTCTTTATTAGTCTTCAATATCCTTACATTCATCTTCTCCTGTGCACAAATCCACAGAGCCAAAATCTGCACTGGACAGGTGATCTGCGCACAACGCACTAGAACCACCTTCCCCAAAATCAGGTTAAGGCACATAGCCAACTACTTATCAGCACAAAGCCTTACACAGTCTGTCTGCACAAAGAAACTTTCAACCTTTTGCACTAAGCCAACATATTATGCACATAGCCAATCAATCCTTATCGATCTTCTTCTTACATTGCTTACACTAAGATTCTACTTAGAACATAGCTACTCACAATGATTTGCACATAGCCAAAACAAGAACTTGTACTTTCTACATTACATTCCTTCCTATATATACTTTTACAAAAAGGCCTAAATATGGGTAAACCCATGGGATGACATCCGATAACCCTTTACATAAACCCTAAGACCCTTTGTTGGGTCCACAAGCCTACAAAATATGTGATATTTTTCGGTCTCAGCTCTGTCTGGGCGCTCCATCTTCGACCAGCCTGTCGAAGTCCCAAAAGTGGTCAAACACGACCAATGTTTCCTCAAAACTTGGTCAAGGGCCAACAGGAAGATTTGCCTCACCTCATGCAAACTTGCTCATAAGGCCTTTTCAATTTCCCTGTGCAGACTTGAAGTCCCATTTTCGTAGTTCCCAAAGCTAAAAAACATATTTTTCCACACATACGCACCCTAACAACTATACAACATGCATATACGTAGGTTTCACCATTACATCCCACGTACATTAGCTTTTGTTCTCTAAATTAAAAAATGGTGTCGGGTTTCCATGTCACGTCACAAGATCCATGATACTTGACCTTCCATATACTGGAAACGTTTCGACTCGGCCCTTTAGTTCCATTTGAAGGCTATAAATGGGCCATAGAATAGGAGAAGAATTCAACTTTGAGAGCAAAGTTACTTTGGAGAAATTATTCACTTCATATCGAGTCTGCATCCCTTTGTCCTTTTAAGTCTGAACACATTGTTCAACCCCCAAGATCTTCCCTATTTAATGGAGAACCTCATTGTCTCTCTTATATGAGCTTGCCTTTGGAGGAGGATTGAAGTGGTGGAGGCCTAGCTGGAAGGGACTTAGTTTCTTAGTTCCAAACGTGTCGACACAAAAGTTTGTCATTCATACACTTCTGTCGATTACATTTTAATAGAAATACTCTTTTCTTGTCCAATTAATGTCTTGCAAATATTTGAATTGTTATTCCATGGGAATATTTTTTATGAATATTGATGGATTATGCTATTGTATGAGCTAAATTTATATATTATCACCATATTCTTGTGTATCTTGGTTGTTGAGGACAAGTTGCAGGTGTATTGCTTTGAGTCAAGTGCTCAACGGTGGAATTCATCGAACATCTGGACGAGGTAGGTTCTTTGTATTGTCTTGTTAGCATATTTATTTATACAACATACTTGAGATTAGAGTTTATTTCTGCATTCATTTCCGTCTGTTATGGTTTACCCCATGCCATAGAGTGATTTTCCTTATAACATAATTGGCGACCATACTGGGGATTAAATATTCTTTTTGAGGTTTGGAGTGTTTTGATCCTTTGATTTCTCTCATTTGTCTATAGTTTCTTGTCTTTTGATTGCTTGACAACCTATTTTCATTTTGAGTCTGAGTTTCTTGACCTTATCCTTAACCTAACAGTGTTTCAATACATATACGTGGTTTTTCCCCTGACAGTTGCGTCCATACGCGAGTTGTCCTTATGTAGGAAGCATATATACGCGGGTTTCTTCTGAACAATCACACACTTCATCCTTGTTTGCTTGATTGTTGAGTTTGATGTTTGTTGGGTAAGTTTTGTTGGTTTCTAAATATTCTTAGGTCTCTTTTATGACTGTTAAGTGCCTACAGAGTGATAGGAAACCTTTATTTGGTTGAATTTTCGAGCGGTTTTTCTTTCTCATCATCCTTTTCATTGATTGACCTTGCATCCTGGGTTGGGTGTTTGATTCTTGATATTATACTTGATTTGCCTTTGTTTACATATAGTAGGGTCTTTATATCAAGCTATTTTTCAATCCTTTCATTTTCATTCTTTTATATTGAAAATACAAAAAAATACATTTTGCGTCATTGGTATTTGATCTTTTGGGTTCTTGTCATTGATCTTAGTACATGTATAGAAATATTGCATCTTATTTAAAATTATAGAATTGAATTGAAAGTTTCATTTAGAAAAGCTTATCATTTATTGGGAATTGAAGTTAGGAATTTTCATTTTATTTATATTCATTTATTTTACTTTTTGAATCGCAACATCATCATTTTCATGACTGCACCTTTTGAGTAATCAAATCCACTAAAAGTAACGCTGATAAATTTAAAATTGATTAGAAACGATTTTATTTTTCAGGGTGCACAAACTAGCTTAAGATTTAAAGCCTTGGAATAGGATTTTGTCAGTAAAATTCTCCAAGGCTATTAAACTCAACATATGTGTCTGACTAAGGGAGTGATGAAATCCATTGTATAATTGGTGACATCAGGATTCTCCACTCACATCAAAGTTAACCACGAGGTTGCGCGAAGTTGGTTGAGGATATATCCCTCCAATACCTTCTTAGTGTCAAAGATATTTCTGGGGATCTATTCGTATATGGGGGTCTTGCTAGTACCTTTACCTTTGTGAGAGGTGGTGCTTTTGATATTTCGGGCTTTGTTACCCTACCCATATGATGGAACTGACTTATGAATGTTCACACATGAATTAGTTATATCGTGGTGGATTAGTTGTTTGACATAGGTATCCACATAGGTTACTTGCATGGGTTATTCTGCAAGTACCTCGAGTCAGATAAGGCTCAGACAACACACAACCTTTATGGAGGATTAACTCTCTTGGGGATATGACCGAATGCATTGTTAAGAACACGAGGGCCCTTATAACCAATTTTGATACCTCCAATATTTTGAAGGGAGTCTCAGGCCCCCCTTGGGCGAGGCATACCTACTTTAGGGAGGGAGGACCCTTTCAACCACTTTATCTTGTTTGTGTGCATATTGGCCCTTTTGTTTATTTTTGGTGTGCTCTTTGATTGTCTATTGGCCTTAGGATTTTGTATTGCATCATGATTTTTCATTATTATGGATAGTGGAGTCCCCTTGACTCCCTCAATTGGCACTACCAAGCTCGTGGTCTTTGCTCATTCCATGGGGATGAATCCTTTTTTATTTTCGAGTGGTATGCTGAATCATGATACTCAACCAATACCTTGGGCCTCTAATCATTTTTCTCATGGTATGCCAAACAAATGTTTTCACACTTTCCATCCTCTTTCTCATCGTCTGATGTGAATCCTAGTTTTGGGTCTAGGGGCATGATGCCTCCTTATTATCCCTTTTCATTTGGTGGGAGTCATATCCCTCAACCAAATCTTACAGTTGGAGGTTGGAATCTTCCTTCTTATGGATCCAATCCTAGCTTCACTTTTCCAGGAGCAAGAGCTTAAATGGGAGGTCATTATACTTATTACATCCCATCCATATATCCTTCTTCTTCTATTCCAGTTCCTACGAATTGTTTTCCCATGGAGGACCTCCATCTGTCCTCTGGTGTTTCATACAGAGGGAGTCAATTTTATAGTATGGGAAACCCCCTTCATGAAGTTCCTTCATCTGGGGGAAACGTATATCCTCACCTAAGTAACCCTTGTCATTTGGATTTCTCTTCGCAAGCGACTTCCTCGATGATGATTCCATTACAACCATTTATGAATCAGTTTGGACATGGATACTTTCCTGTCGGATAGGGACATGGTGTATATCAAAACCCTTCCTGGCCTGCAATTTCTCAAAACTAGTCTTTCCTAGAAATTTGTTCTCAAATGCCGCAACCAACCACCTCTACCAGCGATTCTGGAAACACAAGTCTAGTCACTGTGAGTCATATTGGCATTATATCACCAACCTCTACTAGTCATGTTGGAGATAGGTCAACAACCTCTACAAGTCATGTTGAATACCAACAACTAGCTGCTACAAGTCATGTTGGGGGCACAACTCTAGTCACACTGCACATACATCAACAACCTATGCTAACCATGTTCGAGATTCATCATGAACCTATGATAATCATGTTGGGGGTTCATCATCAACCTATGCTAGTCATGTTTAAGGTTCTTCACCAACCTTTGCTAGTAATGTTGGGCATTCATCACCAACCTTCTTTGGTTGATACAATGGTCATGTTGATGCAATATTCAGCTGAAACCATTCTTATTTTTGGGGGTGATGTGTTTCTTGACCATGTTCTCTCGCATATTGTTCAACCAATGGTCATGTCGATGCAATCTTTGACTGACACCACTCCTATTTTTCTAGGTGATGTGTCTCTTGACCTTGTTGTCTCACATACTTTTCAACCAATAGTTGAAGAAGTAGTCGTGCCGATGCAATCTTTGGTCGATCCCACTCTTTTCTTGGAGAGTGACAAGTTGATGGCCCTTGGTTATGGAAAGAAGCGAAGATCAAGGAATAAAAGGGAGAAAGCGAACTTCGCGAAAGACACAGTGACTGATACTAGGTTGAAGTGAGCAAAAGAGCAGAAAAGATGGAGCGAAGCCCGAGAAAGAAATCCGTTGGACGAGGAGATCAGGGATGAAAGATAAGCAAGGAAGAAAGATCATGGACAACTCATCAAGAGGGAAAATCCATCGTTATATGATTTGGAGCACCGCGTGAGAAGGAAGGAAAGACAGGCTAGCGAAGCCCTGAAAATATGGGTCAAGTTGACATAAGGTTTTAGACACCCAGGGTTTTGGTATCTAGGGTTTTGGACACCTAGGTTTCGACCTAAGGTTGTCGATGAAATATTGTAATGTATAAATAAAGGTCTAAAGGACCTAGGCTAGGTTGGTACTTTGGGTTGGTATGATAATGTTGTTATTGTTGTTGTTTGTATTGAGTCAGTTGGAAGAGGAGTATTGTGAGAGAGAGAAGTGTTGATTACAAGAGCCTTCTGGATTGTAAGATCTTCAGCTGGGTACGAAGATCAACCCTGCAGCTGGGTGCACAGGGAGGGGAGAGAAATGAAGCAGAAGAGAGAAGATCTGCTAGCTAAGAGCATCGATAAGAATTGTATGCTTTACTCAAATATAATATAACACAGTTATTTGGATGTAGCCATAGAGAGAGGGTGAACCACGTATATTTTGTGTTGTGTGTGATTGATCTTCTGTCTCTGTCATTGATATACTGTGATTACATTACTACTTTAGATTTGATAAGTAGATGTGCAGAATAAATCTAAGTTGATAAGCGATATATGAATGCTATGTTGTAAATGGTTAAGATTCACTTGATATCCCCCTTGGTTGTAGACATATCTGTCCTGCAACCCCCTCATAACTGCTTTGGGTGAGACTGCATCTGCTTCGAAGGTGTTGCTAAAAGGGCTAGTAGTTAGGGCTTGTTGGTGTGCTCTTGGAGTTGAACCCTGGGTTTGCCCCTGTGCCAAAAAATGGTTATGTTGTCAGGAATGGAATCTTCTTGAGGGAATGTCAAGGTGGTTTCCATCGAAGACAAAGATTCAAAAGTGGATAGAATATCAAGAGAAGGAATTCACTAAATCCCAGAACAAGAACCCTAATCTTAGTTCAGAGGACTGGTTGGAGAAATATATCTTTACCGATATACACAATATCTTCTTTGGAGGAATCCACCAAGAGCTATATGAGTGGCTAGCTAGATTAGCAGATACCTAGTTCAAGATCTGATCTTGACTTCCTGTGGTTTGGATGTCAGAGATGATCAAGAAGGTCAAAAGAGTTGATAACACTGTATCACGAGTAGTAGACCACTGGTTCGATAGCACCATTGGAGGGTACATCATAGATTTTATTGTTGATAGAATAGAATCATATAGCCAAGTCGAGAGATATTTTTTCAAGGGACCTCGAGGGAAATTTTTGCATTTTCTGAAGCTGAGAATCAAGATGCTATTGCATGAGAAGAACATATTGAAGATACAATAGATTGGTTGGATCAGGAAAGGCTAATGTTCAAAAATTTGGACAACGACAATGACACAGAAGCTGGATATACGCATAGTGGGAGAGTATTCATAGAAGTTCATCTTGCGAACCTATTTAAGCAAAACTATGGGGAGGAAGGTTTCTACAATGGAGAATAAGCATAACTGACATACGAAGAACATTCAGAGCCCGCTAGGGCAGAGGAAGGAAAAGTTGAAGAGCTTCACCGAGGAGAACTTGAAACCTCAAAAACTACACAGACCATTGAAGTAAGTATTGTTATCCTTCTTGTTTATTCAGTATTAAGAAACTAGAGTAATCCCAGTCACCAGAGAGTCCAAAGCACTGTCAATAGTAGTCCACCACATATTCAGTCAGGAACCCTAGGAAGATCTATGGAAGATGAGATGAGGCTCCCTATCTTTAGAGGATATGGATCTGAAGATCCTGATCAACAATGGTTCCTATGTGAAGCCGTACGGAACATTAATAATGTCACAAATGAAGCTGTCAAAAGAGCTCAGTTCAGTACAACTCTTAGAGATCGCACACTGAGTTGATACATGAAACTTGTCCAAGGACTTGCACAACCTAATCCATTGAATCATATCAAGAACGCATTGATTGTAGAATTCAAAAAACCTAAGTTAGAATCCCAATGTATCACATAGATGAAAGAGATCAAGAAGAAGGTGGTTGAACCTGTTTGGGAGTTTGATCAAAGATTCAAGACCTTAACAGGCCGATTGAATTTTCAGATCCCAAACAAATGGAACAATGAATGGTTCATTGTTTCCCTTATACCACACATCATATTTCCCCTGATGCAACAAAAGATTGCTTCGTAGGATGAGGCATTGGAGATTTCCTTGAAGCTAGAATCAACCCCTATGGGAGAATCCAGCTCAAGTATGAGTCAGATCCTGAGTCAACTAACTAGTTTGTCTCTATAGGTCGAAGATATGAAGAAAGACAAGGGAAAATATAAAAGAGAAGATATCTGGTGTGTCAGATTCATATCAGAAGGCCATGATAAGGAAAACTTACCTCTATTCAATGAATACTTGGATTCTAGATCCTCAAGCCCCTTGAAGCAAGTCACCTTACCCTGGTGCGAGGTATGCAGAAACATACATCGTACTGGTGAGTGCTATTATATGAAAAAGTATGTTTAGACAACTACAAATTTGTACTGTACCTTCTGTAAGTCCATAGGACACAATGATAAGGATTGTAGGGCTTATGATCTCATGCATGAAAGTTCAAGAGTCATATATAAGATTCAAGGTGAAGTACAACAAGAAGGAAACACTACGCAGTACAACTCTCCAGGAAGAGGAAACTTCAACCCTCGTGGTGGATTCAGAGGAAGAGGACGAGGAGGAGGAATGAGTCGAGGTCGAGGACAGATCATCTATTATAACCGTGCACAACCAAGACACCTTGCAAGGGATTGTCAGAACCCTTGTACCACTTGCAGCTACAATAACTCATTTGACCATGTTATAGAAGATTGTCCTGTGCTTCTAGCTAAGCTTCAGGAAAGACGAGGACCTCAGCAGAACCTACAAGTGCAATTGATCTATGCTGAACCTCGTAGAGAAGACCCCAGAGTCATTGTTATAACCAGAGGAGGCACTGTTACAGGAGAAGACAGACTGACACAAGGGAAGACTACAAAAGATTCAGGAATAAGGAAAGCTGCAGAGAAGACCCAAACTTTTGATGCAAATAAAGAAAGAAAAATATTTGAGGAAGCAAGAGAAGAGTTCAGAGGAGACCAAGTTTCTTCATCGAAGACAAAACCAGAAGTAAGAGAGTATGGAATGCCTCATGCATTTGATCAGTCTACTTCGCCAAGAGAAGGAAAAGAGGTAAGAAAGCTCATGGACTTTTTACATACTTGTATTAAGTTGATTCAAGATGAAAGTGTTGTACAAGAATTACAAAATTTAATTAGACAATATGAGCAAGGAAAGATAGATCCCTTACTGAATAGGGAAGTACACCAAATCAGTATGAAGAGAAGGACAAATAAGGAATTACATTTGAATGCTCAAATCAGAAAGTATGAGATAGACTATGTGGTCCTTGACTTAGGGTCGGAGGTCAATGTCACAATGAAGAAAACCTGGGCATAGATGGGAAAACCAAAGTTGATCTATTCCCCTATCAGGCTTAGGATGCATAATCAACAAGTTGTAATCCCTTTTGGCAGATTGGAACATGTCCCTGTGGACATCGACGAAGTAAGTACGTTTGCAGATTTCGAGGTAATTGAAATAGTTGATGACAGTTGCCCTTACCCTGCGCTGTTAGGAATTGATTGGGACTTCAACAACTCTAATATTGTTGACTTAAAGAAAAGACGTATGAATTTTGGAGGAGATGGCCTTAGGGTCATCGCACCTTTAGATCCAGATGAAGGTCAGCGGTACATAGAGCCTATCAGAGAAGACGACCATGCATATGCACTAGAAAACATATATAAACTAACATCCAGACAATAGGATTACATTAATCCTATAGCCGATGGGAATCTAAGCTGGAGAAGTGACAACGCGTGCTCATCAGACTCAGAAGAAGCACTGGAGAACTGGAAGAACCATATGTATGAAGTCTCTACAAGGGGATGTGCTAGATTAAGTAGAGAAGCTCACTGGATCAGCACAACAGTAAGTAACTTACCCACCTCTGATGGTCTAAATCCTTTAGAAACCTTCTTGTCGGACCTTGAAGAAAGTGTACCAAAACAACAAAGGTTGTTGGCAATGGATGAGGCCTTGAAAGCCACACTAGTAAGATGGTGGGGGATGCACAAAAGTATTATCACAGACTAGACACAATTACATACTTTGATGACAACGCGGTTCTCAACACAAGTAAAAGGCTGCAAAGTTTGCTACATAGGTCGAAGCTGCCCAAAGGACCATGTGAAATGCTATGAAAAGTTCTAGAGAGGCATTCTGCAAGAACAACGGGTGCACAAATTCATTAACATTCTGGATATGACCCCTATTAACTAGTACCTTCAAGCAGAGCTGCGCCTCATCACTACAGATTGGGAAGGTATGACTCATAATTTTATAACTACATTCCTATTTGAAAGTCAATTTCCTTCAGTAGATCAAGTACTATAGATTGTTAGAAAACGAATAATTGAGGATTCCTTTAGCCCCTCTTTAGAGAAAGAAGAGGAGGAATGGATCATGACTCTCTAGAAATTGCAGGGTTGTTACAACATCAATGTCGATGAAGACGATGATCCAAGGAAGGTGAACATAGCAGAAACAGAGGCCCAGAGAGATGTGGAAGGACCAATAGTTGAGCTGCCATTCATTGGACAAACAATCAAAATCAAGAAAGTCAATATTGAAATAGAGCACACACCAAAGTTTGCAAACGTTGGAGATTATTGGGATGTTGTTACCATTGATAAAATTACAGAATTACTGCATGAATATCAGGACTTGTTTCCAACCAATTTCATTGATATGAAGGGAATCAAAGGGCCTATGTGTGAGATGAGGATCCCTTTGAAACCAGATGCAAGACCAATCAAACAAAGACCCTACAAACTGAACCCCATATACAAGGAGAAAGTGAAGATTGAGCTTGACAGAATGCTGGAAGTAGGGATTATAGAACCTGTCGAAGAGTCATAGTGGATTATCCATATGGTGGTGCAAGACAAGAAAACAGGGGAGATCAAGATATGCGTAGATCTTAGGAAGCTGAATGATGCTTGTTTGCACGACCCCTTCCCTACACCATTCACTAGCGAAGTGTTAGATAATGTGGGAGTCCAGGAAGTATATTCTTTTACAGATGGATTTTCAGGATACCATCAGATCTGAATTGCTAAGGAAGACCGCCATAAGACCACATTTGCAACAGAATGGGGATCCTACCAATATACATTGATGCCATTTGGATTGAAGAATTCCCTAGCCATATTTTCCAGGGTGGTGTTCGAAGCGTTCAAATAATTTTTGCATAAATTTCTAGAAGCATATTTTGATGACTGGACTGTGTTTAGTTTGTTGAAAAATCACATTGAATGTCTAAGGCTAATGTTGGATAAATGCAGGC
>SNQJ01S0082995.1:1074-17273 GCA_010110895.2 Picea sitchensis
TCACAATGCATAAATCACTTGTCACCGGGATCCCCGATTCTCCGATGAACAAAACTCCGACGACGCCCGATCCTTTGCCACCTGTCCTTGCAGATGGACGGTCCCTATTACTCCGTACTCCTTCCACCTGTCCTCTACTGACTCCTGGGTGGCCCATAGGCTATGTGCTTTATCGGGAAATCGCGTATCGCGATTTCGCGAAGTCTGATGTCCAATGTTCTTGTCAATACCAAAACCCGATCCCCGAAATTCCGTATAGAGCTGTGATCAACGGTTCTGGTGCGATCTTGACTTAACGGTTGCGATTGAATCGCAATATCGCGTTTCGCGATTTCGGAGTTTCTGTTGCAGTGTGTTCTTGACATATCAAAGTCCCGATCCCCAATTCTCCGATGAAGGAAATCAACGGTCCAGATCTCATGCTTGCTTTAATGGCTGCGATCAAATCACGAAATCGCATATCGCAATTTTGGAGTTTTTGTTGTCGAATGAATTGGACATTTCAAAGTCCCGATCCCTGATTCTCTGATGGCTTATCTCCCTCGCAGCTTCTACAGATCTGACGGCTGTCAGCGACGCTCTGCAGCAATCATACGCGCCCATCCAAAACTCAACCATACACTGATTTTCTAACAGAAAGCTCTTCTTCCTCCTTTGCCTCATCCTTTGCCATCAATGACAATATTTCCAACACAATCTATCATTCATAATGATCTCAGCGGTTTATCCATCAAAATTTTCCCAACTCTGCTAACATGTCTCGACCATCAATTTGCTCTATTTCCCAAGCTTTGTTAGCAAATACTGACTATCGATTGACTCCAATGTCCCAACGACCGAAAATGAATCTAGACCGTCGATTCTCTTCCTTCTCAAATGTTGAAAATAGATCATGGCCGTTGATTTCCCCCCTTTGCAAAACCTTTAAAACCTTATAATTTTTTAAATTTATTCATGATGAATATGGGTCATTGATCTTGAGATCAAACACGATCTTGACCGTCGATTCATCAAACTCTCTCAAATTCTACAACAACCATTAAAATGTGAAATTTGACCTTCCAAGTCAAATTTTAACTTTGCAAATATGCATATTTACTCCATTAAACCTTTCTTCAAAGGTTATGAGGAAAATTTGACCTGAATTTTCTCACAAAAATAGGGATTTCGCTTTGATTTTTCACCATTTTCACCAAATTCGCATAGACCGAAATATGTAACAATGAATTTTCCCAATTCACACTCATCTTGGCTCGTACAAGGCTAGTGTTTGAACCCAAAACTCTGATACCATAATGTAACATATATGAGTCCAACTGAGAAACATTACATGCAAAAAACACATTAAATCATAACATTTTTTGCTTATTAACTTCTTGTAGCATACCAACTACAAATCACACACATATTTAACTACTTGACAAACACCACAGTTCTAAATGAATATAAAAACATGAATGCAAATGCTCAAGAAAAAAACAAACACATGACATTAATATAAACCATTTGCACAGGGGAATAAATATAACAACATAACAAAGAACTTATTTGTATGCCTAATAACCAACTGGCTGCGTACGAAGGATGAACCTTCCATCCATATGCGCTACCATTAATGTCCTATCAACAACAAGACACCCTCTATCTGAGGCTATGAGTCCACAAGGAGATTCGACCCTCTTGGTTTTCCATTCTCCACACACAATAGCCCCAAAACCCAGATTCCACTCTATTCCCCACAACCTACACAACCCAAGGAACGAGATCCCCCTTATATCTGTACATAATCCATCATGCCTTCCCACTTCCCTCCATATCTCCAGTGCACCTGGTTTACCATGAATCCTCCCAACTACTCTAGGAGTGCTCACAACTACCTTCACAAGGCTCTTGAGCCAGTTCCTCAACAGGAAAATGATTTAGAAGATTTCAACCTAATTTACAGGCACACATGACTCTTTCTCAGCATAAAACACAACCAAACAATGGCTTCCTTAAAGCACAATATGGTTGGTGCTCTTCCCAACACTATACTCCTATATTGTTGTCCAAAATATACATGTAAAACTTGTCCCCCTTCTACATACAACTTTCTCTTGTTCTCCCTTTCTTTCTCGACTCTCACTCTTCCCTGTAATGTCCCCAACCACCTAGGCTAGGCCACGTCACCAATATCAACTTTTATCGCTCTGAAAACCAATATGTAACATCCCCGTTACTAAAATTCTTCTACTACCATATTGTAACATTGCCCAACTTACTACTGAGCAACAATACACCAAAATTACACGGTGTGGATTCTACTCTAAACACTAGTCTGTACAATATCACTTGAAGTAATGTGCTCAACCACAAGTTGAGTCATGCCACACTAGATTTCTTCTTTTTACATAACTTAAAACACAACAGAAGTAACTCAATACAACCGCGCACAATCATATTGAACACACAACACTACTTTGTGCACAATCATTTTGGCGTCACATACCAATTCTGATTTTCCTTATGTGTAGTTTCTAATTCCCTACATGCACAAATGAATTCCAGCCTCCTGTTCACATAGACTACTTTCCTGCACACATGACCATTCTAACCCTGCCTTAGAGACTCATGACCAAAATCATAAGGTTAACATAATAGGAAAACTAACAACAACTGTCATACTCATGCACAACTACAATACTGACTAGCAACACCACCTTACATGTACGAGCAACATTAAACATAATAACAACAATTACTTATATGTGACAACATACAAGAATTAACCCATATCAAACACATATAAATAAGCACACAATAAACGAGACAAACACATAAAGAACACTTATCTTTTATGAAAGTCATCAACTACGCACAGAAATCAGATGTTCCTCCCATCCATCGACTTTGTTGCTCATAAGATTTCAGCAACAAGTCACCCCCAAGTTGGGGCTTAACTTCACCAGGGAAAAAGGGTTCCTAATTCTAGGCTAAGGTCTGATACTCAATAGAATTGTTCAATCCAAGGTGCCATTGCTGCAACAGTTCCACAATCTCTCGTTCCCCACACACCTGTCACACCCAAGGAAGTGTGCCCCTTCTCTGTTCAACAGTGCCTCGACTTCACTACTTCCCTTCTAGGATTCCAACAACAAGCCGAACATGAAGTATCCAAACCCCACAACTAATTCCTAGTGCACCAGGGAACAATTCCTAGAAAAACTCTCACCTAGAGAGAATGCTCACGGGCCTGAAAACCCACCTCTTCAACAACAAATCTCTCACCTAAAGAGACTACTCACGGGCATGAAAACCTGCCTCTTCGACAATAAAAACTATGGTTACAATACATAAAAAACTTACATGATTTTCTCTGCAGGTAAGGTAATAGTCATATTTTCCAGATAATTTGACCCCTTCTGCTCACGAGAAAGTGATTAATTCCAAAAGGAGTTGTCTCCCCAAAATACACTAAGGCCAACAATATATATTGCATGCCTTAAAATCGACACTTGTAACTTTCAAAAGTAGCTTTAGCCACTTGGTGACTCATTCCCAACCCTAGGAGCTTAGGATAAAATAATTTATCTATAAATTACACTTTTATATAAATATTAATAAAATATTCCCTAGGACTTAAGTCCCCCCCCCCCCTTTTTCCCTTTTTCGGCGGAGTTATCCCCTCATCTCTTTTTGTCTGATCTGTCTGCACATAGCGATGCGATAATATTAATAACTGTGATTACATTTACATGGATAGGCACTGACCTATTTGCATCATGGATCACCAACCTCATAACTACATAGGCTTTCTGACCTCAATACACACACACACACACACATATGAATCAGTCTGATGCAAACTTCTAGGTAATTCCCACACACTTCCTCAAGTATGGACAACACTGTGAATGTGTGCACCCTTCCATTGATGCACAATCCCGCGCACCTACTTATATATTCACAACACCATTAGATGTGTGCACCCTTCCTTTGATACCAATTCTCTGTGCACTTACCAAAGTGTGCGCAGAACCAAAACTAGGTGCTAACGACTCACGACCCTATATATACACTTAAATTTACAATTGGTACCAATGAATCACCATCCTGTATGTACAATTACAAAGGGTTGGGAATAGGGACATTACATTCCCCTCCCCCTTATTTATGTACTATCCTCGGTGCATCATATACACATGTACATATAAAATTTCAAAAACCTTCAAAAAGATGTGGATACTCTATCCGCATAGAATGCTCACACTCCCAAGTTGCATCCTTAGGACCGTACCAATTCCATTGGATCTTTACTAGCTCCACGACTCGATTTTGTAGCTGTTTGATTTTCCAATCCAATATGCAAATGAATCGCACATGAAAATTCTCTTCTAGCTCCACCTGAATCACATTCCAATCAATAATATGATTAACATCAGGTACATACTTTTTAAGCGATGCCACATGGAAAACATTCTGAATACACAAGGATGCATACAACGTAAGCATATATGCTACATGCCCAATCCTCTCTAGGATTTCAAATGGTCCACAGTATCATGCTGCCAACTTAGAACAATTTCCCAACTCCAGGGAACTGTGTCTTGCTTTAACTTTCAAGAACATGTGGTCACCCACTTTAAACTCTCTGTGGTTTATGCCTTTATCTACATACATTTTCTTCCTGTCTTGGGAAACCTTTAAGTTTTTCCTTATCTTTACCATCTTCTCTTCCATTTCCTGAAGCAGATCTGGCCCAACAATTGCATGGTCTGTTGGGTTGTGCCAACTCATTGGCATGTTGCACTTTCTACCATAAAGTGCTTCAAACAGGCTCATATTTAAAGATGCTTGATACCCATTGTTGTAAGAAAACTCCACCAAGTGAAGGTAGTCTTCCCATTTTGATGGTTTATCCATCACATACATCCTGAGCATATCTTCAATCAACCGATTTACTCTTTCTGTTTGTCCATCTGTCTCAAGGTGATATGTTGTGCTGAAATTCAATTTTGTCCCAAATCCTTTGAATATCCCTTTCCAAAAGTTCGAGGTGAACTTGGAGTCTTTGTCAGACACAATTGTCTTAGGTACACCATGCATCTTAACAATTTATCGCATGTATATTTCAGCAATGTTAGCTGCCTTGTGCGCTGACTTCACTAGAATAAAATGTGCAACTTCAGTAAGGTTTTACACCACTACCATAATATAATCATGTTTCTTAGCAGTCCTAGGTAGCTTAGTACTGAAATCCATGGTTACAACTTCCCACTTCCACTCAGGAATGGGAAAATGATGTAGCAAACCAAATGGATGTTTGTGCTCAAACTTGACCTTTTGACATTCAATACATCTAGCAATAAAATCAACAACATCTTTTTCATACCTGGCCAATAATATTACTTTTTGATTGCAACAATTGTCTTCTCATAGCCTGAATATCCTGCATAAGGAACTTTATGCATTTATGACAATGACAAACTTTTTAGCTCTTGATCATTTGTCACATAGACTCTGTGCCTATACATGAGGATTCCATCCTCTCTTAGCTCATAACCTTCAAACTCATGCTGCGACATACCTGTAAAGCCACCTTTATGTCCATATAGTGTTGATATAATTTGGCAACCTCTAAAATTCTTTCACACAAATCAAATTTGTACATGCTAACGGTTGTATCATGCATCTCATGCACCCTCCTGCTGAGTGTGTCAACCACCTTGTTCTCTTTTCCTCTGTTATGATTTATGTCAAAGTCATACTCACTAAGGAATTATAACCACCTTCTTTGTATGGCATTCAAACTTGACTATCCAATAGATACTTCAGACCACTATGGTTTGTGCTCAGCTCAAATCTTTTACCCATGAGATAGTGTCACCACATATTCAAGGCATGCACTATTGATGCCAATTCCAAGTCATGAGTAGCATAGATCCTTTCATGTTCTTTCAATTTTGTTTATTTGTAACACATCACATGCCCATTTTGAATCAAGACTCCACCAAGTCCTTCCTTGCATGCATCCCTACACACAATGAAGGATGCATATGAATCAACAATTATCAAAATTGGTGCACTTGTCAACAACCTTTTCAATTGTTGAAAACTCCTTTCACAATCTGGAGTCCATTCGAATCGTGCACCTTTCTTTTGCAAAGATATAATTGGATGCACAATCTTTGAGAAACCTTCAATGAACCTTTGGTAATAACATGCCAGTCCCATAAAGGACCTTACCTCTGCGACATTTCTTGGTGTTAGCCATTCCTCAATGGATTTTATCTTTTCCATATCAACAACTATTCCTTCCTTGTAAATGATATGACTCAAATAATGAATCCATCGCTGATAAAATGAACATTTGTCAACTTTTCATAAAGTTGATTAACCCTCAATACTTGCAGTACCATCCTCAAGTGCTACTCATGCTCTTCTTCAGACTTTGAGTAAATAAGTATGTCATCTAGAAAAAAAATGACAAAATTATCTAAATACTCTATGAAAAACTCCATTCATCAAACACATGAAGACAATTTGTGCATTTGACAACCCGAAATTCACCACTATGAACTCGTAATGTTCATACCTCATTCTAAAGGTAGTCTTGTTGATGTCCTCTTCTTTAATTCTCACTTGGTGATAGCTATATCTGAGAACAATCTTTGAAAATGTCTGTGCACCCCACAATTGATCAAAGAGATCATTTATCCTTGGCAAAGGATACTTGTTCTTTACTGTTACTTTGTTCAACTGCCCGAAGTCGATACAAATTCTCAACATACCATCCTTCTTCTTCACAAAAATTACCAAGGCACCCCAAGGTGACACGCTTGGGTGTATATACACCTTCTTCAAAAGTTCTTCAAGTTGCATCTCCAACTCCTTCAACTCTAGTGTACTTCTCCTATAAGGAGTCTTTTATATGGGTGTTTCTCCTGACATCAGATTTATATAGAAATCAATATCTCTTTTCGGTGGAAACCCCAATATCTCTTTAAATACATCCTAAAACTCTTTTAGTACTACGCAATATTCAACATTTGACACTTTATCCTTAGGTGCCTCTTCCATGTGCACTACAAATACTTGACATCCTTTCTTGTAGATTTTCTTTAATTGCAAGGATGAAACCTCTCTAATAGTCACAACTCTTGGAATTCCTTGAATTGTTCTTAAGTTTCCTGCCTCATCCAAGAAAGTGAATGTCTTATTGTAACAATCCAGGACAACATGGTGCTTGTCCAACCAATCCATACCAATGATACAATTATACAAGCCCAAAGGTATGCTATTCAAATCAACCTTTGTGCATAGTCCATTCATATCCATTGAACGTGCCTTAATCATCTCATCAATTTTCCTTTTTGCTCCTGTAGCTAACTGCACCAACCAATATTTTCCAAGATCACTTCTTGGCAATTGGAATCTTTACACCATATTAGGATCTAGATAACTACGACTAGCTCCTAAATCAATTAAAATAACAATGGGTTGGTCATTAATCTTACCTTCCACTTCAATCATGTGCGATTGAAACTCATCTTTCTTTTTATCCAGGGTTGTGTAAATCCTAGGTACATTTTTTCCCATGTCCTTAACTGTCGCAACTTGTTGTACACTGTACATAGTCCTAGCTTTATTACCTCTTTAAGGGAAATCTCCATGCATATGATCTCCACAACAACTCTAACATTGAATAGATTGCTTCCATGGATTTTTCCCCACTTTCTCCATCATTTGGACTCCTTGCGAGCTGGATTTCCTTGCATAGTATTTCTGAAAAAATGATGGCTTAACATATTTTTTCCTCTGTTCCACCTTGCTTTTCATCTTGTCTTCCCAAGCCTTTTGGAAATTTGGTCTTCTCTTTTGTTGATCATAAAGACACTTAGCATGGCTTATGGTTTCCTCCAATGTCTTGGGTCATCATACTGTATCTTGTCACTGATAAATGAGGGCAGCCCACTCAGGTACCTTTGAATTTTAGCTTGCTCATCCTTGATGAATGCGACATATTTCAATAGCTCTAAGAATCTTCTTTCATACTCATCTATAGTCATACTCCCAAGCTTGAGTTCGAAGAACTCATTCATTTTCTTGTCATAGTATTTCTTGGTTAAGTATTTACTTTGGAAATACCTCTTGAACTCCCTCCAATTAAATTTCTTCTCCTCAATGTGTTGTACCTGTAAAAACTAATCCCACCACATTGATGTTTTTCCTTTTAGCCGATAGATGGAAATTCTCCTTCTGCCTACACAAAATAATTATGCATCTAGAAGCAGTTCCTCTTACCCAACAACTAGGTATTTGCATATTCATCCTTCTTGTGCTCATTGTCAAAGGTAGGAGGATTGATCTTATTCATTTATCTATGTACCACGTCCACCCCAGTCCTTTTCTTATGCTTTCTGATGGGAGATGTACTTGACCTACTGTGCACTTTACTGAACGAATGCTTTGGAGAGTGAGGTCAATGCCTACCAACACTTATTGCTTCTCTTATTTTCTCATCATGAGACCTACAACCTATTGACCTACTTGTCTCTGTCTCCTTGTTTCAGGACAAATTGGTAAGTGCGGACACAAACTGATCTCCCTAGTTTCATCCCGAAACTAGAACAAAGCAAGACAATATACAAAAATTTCCTTAGATTTCGGTTACCAAATAAGAAGAGGATCCAAAACATACCTTTTAAATATTGTAGACCTGACCTTGCCAATGTGATCCCAGCTCTGTTATAAGGCTTATGGAGAAGTATCTACAAAGAAACAAAAGCCAATGAAGACAAGAATAATAGAGTCTATTCGATATGAAACTATGTACATGTTCAAGGAATCATACAATATGGACAAATAACGTTCATATAGGAAATAAAAAGTATATATGTATTAAAGAATGTGGAAGAAAGATACAACTAGATGCCTTGATGTTGTCATGTTCTTTCCAACAGTTCCTTACTTCCCACACACTTCTACTCCACAGATTCTGAGACTGTAGATTTGAAAACTACTTATGACCTCAGCTTAACAAAGCAAAAATCAAAGCCACCATAGGCCCAAACACTCCATATGAATTAGCTATATCTTAAGCTAATTCAAACTCTTGGCTAGACTAATATCTCATTAGCTGAATCTTTGTAACTAAGCTGAAGTTCCAAAAAATTTCTAACCATTCTAAAGCTATTATAACCAAGCTAACTTTCCCATGATAACTTCCCTCCTTTAATAAGATGAAAAGGATAGGGTGAAGAGGTTAGGATGATCCCATGAGATTAGGGATGGGACTCAGATCTAAACCGATCGGAGGCCACCTCACCCTCGAAGCTTCTATTCTAGAAGCGTCGAGAAGCTTCTATTTTTCTTTGTATGAACGATCGTCACACCCTTACCACTGAGCAAACTGCGACAATGTCGTAGGCCAGTGTGGTGAAACCTGCGTCGATCCTAGATCATCACACCCTTAACACTGAGCAAGGTGTGATGATCCTTTTTTACAAGGTTGTTTACAAAGGAAAATATAATTTCATCTTTCTAGGAAAGTTCATCTTCATTCTTATTCAGGGATTAAAGAAATTGATCCTTCTAAAGATGAAGGATAGGTGTACATCATTAATGGTCATAAGGGTGACGAAAATAATGTGTAATAGTAATCCCCCCAAAGTATGAAGTTAGAACAAAGTGATAGCTGAAATACTTTGTCGAGTGTGTGTTGGGAATAAGGAACACGTTGGTCGGAAACCTACCAATAAACAAGGAAATACAATACAATAATATATCATTACTAAGGTAGGCATTCCCATACTCAGAATACAAATGACTCAAAGCATAAATTCTGACATGCAAAGATCCATGTCAAGTAAGACAGGTCATGGCCACCAAACATACACTATGGATCCATGCCAATATGACTCAAATTTGAACATAGCCACCAAAAATACACTGAGGATCTATGTGTTAAAGAATCAAATTTGCACATAGCCATGAGACATACATTGTGGATCTATGCAACAATACGATCTGAATATACTCTCACACAACCTGAATCTGTTAGAAAATATTCAGGGTCTTCATCTCCACCACTCTATAGTACGAATATAACCATGTGAATACATGTGCTGAAGTCGAACATGGTAGAAACCACTTGATTACCGGTCATTAGTGAATACCTTTAACAAGTGCGAGGAAAATCACCATTAATGTCAATGACTCCTAAGGTACACTAGTACAATCCAACATGTGTGAATTTATGAGCTGAAGTTGAACACTCGGTGGAATCTACCGATCAGGGGTCAACAATGAAAACCCATTGTCGAAAGCAAGGAAACCTGCCATTGAGGCATGCAAGTTCCAAGGTACCAATTAGTTTCTAAGTCTAATTACTGGATAATGAGTTGAAGTCGATAGGAAAATAATCATCACAGGAGGGCCTTAATGTATCCCCCATCAATGACATGAAACGGGTAAAAAGATTTTAAGTATATCAGAGTAACAAGTGATTCAGGACTGAATCAGGGATGGTTGACGCAATAGAAGGATTAAGGACAGCAGAAATGGCTGACGCAATAGAAGAATTTCCAGGTTGAAATTCTCTTTGAACATATTGACGACATGAAAACTATATTGGAAACACTTACTCAACAACAAGAATCACAGACCAATTTGTAATCTTATAAAGGAGTATGATCAAGAGACAAGTAGATTTTCCAACCTAGACATAAAGCGAGTGAAAGGGTGTCATGTTCAAAAGCGACTCTTCCATAGAATACATGTTTAGATACATTTATTTCCCAATTTCCCCCCACCATTTCTGGTGAGTACCTCTTTATTTTTACACAAGCTTGAGGAGGATAACATATGCTTGAGTTGTAAGCTCATCTTCGGATGAGTCCCTCAAAGTATGTTTAAAGAACCCTAGGAAGGAGTGGTTCGGTCCCATATGGGCCTTTCGATGCTTGTTTTATGAGTCCAAAGAAAGTAAACTCAGTGGTTTTTCATATTTAGAGAGTCTGTAAAACACTTAACGGAAACTCCAAAATGTCCTTTTTCGTAAAGTAGTCTGATGAGACCAAAAAAGAGATAAACTACCGCTCAACAGATGTGCTTTGTAAAAATGAAACCAAATCTATCCCAAGCATAGTTTTCTCTGGTTCAATCTTGTGCAAAAATGAAACCAAATCTATCCCAAGCATAGTTTTGTTTTGTTTTGTTTTAAGGCTAAGCTCAAGATTGTTTTCATTTTTAATCAAGCTTAAAAAAAAAAAAAACTATGCTTGGGATAGATTTGGTTTCATTTTTACACAAGCTTGAACCAGAGAAAACTATGCTTGTGCTTCCCAATGCATTATCCAGGGATGTTTCGTACTTTTCCCCTAGCTTAAGAAGCTAGCAACTTAAATTCAACATGAAGTCCATAGGTTGTAAGAATTTCCCCCAAAGCTTCGTTTCGTCCAACGACACAAGGGGGTGAAATGAAGATTCAAATACTGTACATAACAAATTACTTGAATCAATCAAAGAGGGGGAAAATCTAGTTCATTTTTTAACGAGCTTGACACAACAACATGAACTATGCTAGGGATGGGATTTTTTATTTTTTAACGAGATTGACACAGGAGAAGAACTATGCTCGTAACCTTTGTTTCATTTTTTAATGAGGTTACCACAAAGACACAAAAACTATCCTCATAAGCTCCGTTTCATTATTTAACGAGGTTTCCACAGAGACACAAAACTATCCTCGTAGCTAGTTTCATTTTTAAATGAGCTTGAAATTAGAAAACCATGCTCAAAGCTGGTTTCATTTTTTAATGAGATTAAAATCAGAAAACCATGTTGAAAGCTAGTTTTATTTTTAAATGAACTTGAAATCAAAAAACCATGCTCAAAGCTGGTTTCATTTTTTAATGAGCTTGATATAAAAAAAACATGCTCAAAGCTGGTTTCATTTTTTAATGAGTTTGAAATTAGAAAACCATGCTCAACACTCTCTTCTTGATCATGAATTCCAAGAGGAAAATGATCTGTAAGGACACCATGTCAAGGAATAAAACTAGGTCATGGCTTCCAATAGATCTTCACTGGATGGAAGAAAAATGCTCTAGAAAGAACACATGTCAAAGGCCGCAACAGGGGCAAGGAGATCAGGCTCTAAAATCCCTATCGAAGATATCACCATGTCAACTACCGAATCCAAGTCATAAGAGACTAATCTTACAGTGAGAGGCTCATATTCATTGGTAGCTGAAGGCATGGGAGACAACACCACATAATTGACTTGTGGCGGGGGTGATACCGTCTGCATATAAGAACCATTTAGGGAGGTCATTGAGTTGATGTTCAAGTCAAGGCCAACAAAAGAAAGTTTATCAATAGTCGCAATTCTTCCATCATGAGGGAAATCTATCACACAAAAAAGAGTGGACACAATAGATTTCACGACATAGACATAATCTCTCACAAGGAGTAAATCAAAATCCAAGGGGTCTTGGACTACCATAACATCAATAAAGACATTTTTCCCTCCCAAAGTTACGGGAAGCTGAGGAAGGAATCCTAAAGGGTGACTGGTTCTTTTGTTAAAAGCTAACATATTCTGTGTAACTGACACAAGTTGAGGACAACCCAAAGCTTGCCAAGCAAAAGAGGAAAAAATAGTAACGAAAACACCTTCATCTACTGGCATCTGCGAAACGTCCCAACCACAAACCTGTAATGTAATCTTGAAAGGAATGTGAGAGGGAAGATGAGGTCCAGTTAGCGCACCCCAATAAAAAAGGATGGCCTCATTACTTGGAGGTGGTTCCACGGGAGAAGGAGGAATGCCTCCTAGCATGGTAGATTATGTATCAACAAGAAAAACATGAGCAATATCAGGTTTATTCTCTAGTGGGAGAGTAGGATTGACTGATGATGGGATCAGATCGACCACTTGGGTTTCATTCTCTAAGGGGAGAATGGGGCCGACGTATGGAAAAATATCGACCGCTTGGGTTTCACTCTCTAACGGGAGAGTGGGATCGACTGAGGATGGGATTAGATAGACCATTTTTTCAACTGGTTCAACTAAGGACGTGACTAGATTGACTACTTGATCAACCAAACTGACTGATGAAGGGACGAGATTGATCATTCCATCAACTACAAGTGGGTCAAGAGTAAGCCTGTGGTAGGTAACCGAAAGTTAAGGCTGGGAAACAATCATGTCTTCCAGTAATTTCGAGGATTCATCCATACGAGGGAAAAGGTGAGTTTGATGACTCCCTCCGCATAACCTACATGGGAACTTGACTCTACTTTTATTCTTCCTAATGGTATCCTAACTAGTTGACAGGAGATCCTCAACATTGTAACACCCCTGTTTCCCCTAGCTTGTAATTCATCATAAAATTAGGATTACCATGCTAAGGAATGTGGATGATGTAAATGTATTATTGTTAAATTTCCCATAACTGACTGTTGGGGGGTGAAGCCTTGAAGTACAAGCCATGATATCTCTAGAGGAAAGAATAAATTAATGAAGGAAAGGACTGGTGGTTGGATAATCAACCACCCCCATGAATGGAAACATGGGTTGTCAGCCCGAAGTACCACAGAGACCTGCAGACCCGATCTTCCTTCTAACAGAAGGAACAAGATAGGTCAGAAACCTTCCGAAAGAAGGAAGGTAAGATACACACACGGAGACGACAAGAAAAGAGACACCAAATGAGAGAGCAAGCTCAGAAGGATATACATGAACAAAAAGGAAGTGCAGAGAACATGACTTGAAGAACCAGAACGTGAGCTTGATGCTGAGGAAGCATCTGATAAACCTCGCAGGGTCGTTGTGACAGAGAGAGTCTCTCTGAGATACGACGTAAATTCCCTAGTGATATAGTGACTTGGAATGGGGGTGGCTAGAGTGCTAAGAATGAATGCCTCTAAGCCTATGGTTGGGTGGAAAGGCACACACCCACAGTCAGTTAGTTAGCTGCAACTTGTAATAGATAAGTATTCTCATACCTTGTGTAATTGAGCTGTAATTGTGTTATAAAGTTGGATATCCTGTGAATGATTCAGGGATGTGCATGTTTTCTTAATGGTTATACTGTATCTCTTTATTCTTGTTTAAATTGTGTATTTAAAGCAAGTATGGAATTGTCTGATTTGTACACGTAAATGCCTGTGCCCTGTGGTGGCTTAAGTTAAAATAAATGAACTATGAGTTCGTCGACCTTGGGCATAGTTTCACGTGTGCATGTCGACACTCCCATTCATTCTGAGTATCCTGAAGGAAGGATTCTGTTAAACTCAGGAGAGATAGTGCACATATGCACAGGCTCTCTGCAAGGCGAGCAGAGATCGAGAACCTCGTAAGTTATAGAGTTGATGAATGAGTGCAAGGGGTGCACAAAAGCATTCTTGTAAGTGTTAAATTCAAGAGAAAGAGCACAAATCTCTTAAGCCTTTTAGAGATAACAAAGCTAAGGAAGAATAACAAGATTGAAGTATCAAAAGGGAAGGTTCCTTTATTTGGAGGACGAACGAACGAGATCAGTTCGGGAAGAGCCAAGGTCTATTGTGACCGTTGGATATGGGAAAGAGCACGTGAGTTAACCCCTTAGGTGCTTCCGACTTTGCAATTTCGACGAATTGAGCGAGTTCGTCGTAAGGGAGGTAAAATCCCTAAAGTCCCAAAGTCCTGAAGTTAATCTATGCCTTAGATCTGAGGATGCCCGGGAGCCATCCCGACCGTCAGATCTATGAGGTAGTCAGTCCGACGTTGACCGCTTCGGGAGAATAAAGGCTTAGTAACGCCAAAACTCTCGAAGAATGAAGTAGTGAAGTAATGTGGACCATGGACCTATGGATCCTTCGGGACCCCTCCCGACTGTTCGATCGAGGGAATGTGGGTACTACGTCGAGAGTACGTGGGAACCCATGTGTCAAGTGACGATGATGCCAGGTGTCCCGATCAGAGTGGCACATACTGGGATATTAAGAGGTTGTTAGCCGTGAGTTCCTTTGGAAATCTGTGGAGCGATGGAGTCTGTCTATATCGTCGATCTAAGAGAGAGGATACGTGGAAAAAATCCATCGACTTCAGGTGAAATTACTACGAGATAAAACTAAGTGTGGAGAGGTTGAACCTCCCGAAGCCCAAATAGCTGAAGTGATTTGCAACAATCGATCTGTGGGAGACACGCATTGACAGATCGTTGACTTTAGTTGAAATCACTCCGGGAGAGAAGGGGATGTGTTGAAAAAGAAATACAGAAGGCCGGAGAGCCAGAGCTCATCTGAGCCATTCGTCAACTGAGGACAGGTGTCAGCAGATCTTCCATTTTGGGAGATAGCCACTTCGGAGGAAAGTGGGGTTACGCGAGTTGAGAACTCCCAAGGTAAATCGTGACCGTTGATTTGAGAGAGACACACGTCGACAAATCGATGACTTTGGGTGAAATCACTCCAGGAGAAAGCGAGTGGGGAGAGGTTGAAACTCCCGAAGCCCGAAGAGCTGAAGTAATTTATAACTGTCGATCTGCGGAAGACACGTGTCATCATATTGCCTACTTTGAAAGAAGGGAGAAAGAAACGCGGAGTGGAGAGATGCCTGAAGTGGATCCCCACCGTTGAATGAGAGGGATGCTTGGCGCATGATCCTTAACTTCGAAAGAAAACACTCCAAGAGAAAAGGTGGTGTGAGTGTCCAGGAATCCCGAATGCTGAAGTCCCGAAGTGGATCCGAACCGTTGATTTAGATGAACGCATGGCACCTAATCTGGAACTTTGGGTATGGAGTACTTTGGAGGAAAAAGGAGTTGGAGTGCTTGGAGCTCCTGAATGCCGAAGTCTCGAAGAAGATAATAACCATTGATAAGGAGGGATGTGTGGTGCTCGATCTATAACTCTGGGTACAAAATATTTCAGAGGAAAAAAGTGTAGAAATGTTTGAAACTCCCGAACGCCGAAGTTCATAAGTAAATCAGGGTCGTCAAAATCCCTGAGGACACGCGGTGTTGGTTTGCGAAATTCATAGGTTTGCTATGTAAATGTGTTGAACCTGCACATAATATATCTAGCTAAACAATGATACACACATTTGCAGAGAGAATAGAAGAAAGAAGAAGAAGGAGAGAAAGAATGAAAGAATTCTCATTAACTGTATTCCACACTCAAAGAGTGAATAATTTACAATAGATATAGGATACATGAGTAACTAATGAGCC
>SNQJ01S0082995.1:23070-52290 GCA_010110895.2 Picea sitchensis
GTAGGGAGAAAAGGTTATTGGATATGGCAGCGTTGTGGGCCCATAAGGAAGACCAATTGCCTACTAAGACAAACCACTATGGGAAGGAAAGTCCCATAATTATGAATCGGGTTCCTGTGCGGAACAAATATGAAAACAAAATGTGGAATTTGGAAATCTATGGGTGACAGATTTACAAGAAAATTTTGAATTTAAAATTTATGATGATTTCTCATGAATTTCTGTATACCTGTGATACAGGTGAAAGGAAAAGATCTGTGAAGAGTGCAGAGACAAGAGGCTGATCTCTCGGGTTCGAGGAAGAACTGTGAAAAAGAGTATGTTCTGATCGCAGGAAATAGAGACTGACTCAAGAGAAAGAGAGTAACCTTCGTCCCTATCTATGACTGAGTCGGGAGAAGGAGAGTAACCTTCATCCCTATCTATTTTTGTGCCGGGAGAAGGAGAGTAACCTTTGTCCCTAAATTTCATTGATCTAGAAGGCTGCCAAGCTGTAAAAGCATGAAAAATGGCCACTGCTGAGCCATGAGAACCCCGTGGTAAGTCATGATCACCTGGAATATGTTGTGTTGAGGTAACACAAGCAAGAGGGATGCCTCGACTCCAAGGCTCGATAAAGTCTCTGGAATTCTTCTTGTGCGAGAAAACCTTGGCAAGGCAAGATGGATCACCCGAGGAACTGTATAGTAGAGAAGGGGATGACTGAGCCTAGGACTGGAGGGTGAGTGACCGCAAGGAAGAGGAGACTCTGATAGTTCTTGTAAATTATTGATTGGGATCATGCACACAATGGATAGTTTTTCCCATGTGAGAAAACCTTGGCAAGGCAAGATGGATCACCTGAGGAACTATATAACAGAGAAGGGGATGCCTGGGCCTGGGCCTGTAGGGTGAGTGACCACAAGGAAGAGGAGACTCTGATAGTTCTTGTAAACTATTGGGATCATGCACACAATGGTTATGTCAAGGAAAAAAAGTGAGCCTGGATCACAAGACAACCATGTGGATACAAATCCACAAACTGCGCAGATAATTATTGTGCTAGATTATAAAATTTTCCTAGAAATTTTTATACAACAATAAAATGTTTTCACATGAGACTATGATTAATGTGCTTGTTGTCCAAGAATTATTGAAAGCACGGGATGAAGATAAAGGGTCTGAAAAAGGACCTGACCGAGAAATAAGGTCAAGACTTTTGAAGTGGATGAATGATAAATTCATAACAAGTGTTATTGAGAAAGAGCATCGAGGACAATGTTCCTTTTTAAGGGGAAGGGGATTGTAACACCCCTGTTTCCCCTAGCTTGTAATTAATCATAAAATTAGGATTACCATGCTAAGGCATGTGGATGATGTAAATGTATTATTCTTAAATTGCCCATAACTGACTATTGGGGGGTGAAGCCTTGAAGTATGAGCCATGACATCTCTAGAGGAAAGAATTGGTTAATGAAGAAAAGGACTGGTGGTTGAATAATCAACCACCCCCATGAATGGAAACATGGGCTGTCAGCCCGAAGTACCATAGAGACCTGCAGACCTGAGCTTCCTTCTGACAGAAGGAACATGATAGGTCGAAAACCTTCTGAAAGAAGGAAGGTAAGATACATACACGAAGACGGCAAGAGAAGAGACACCAGACGAGAGCACAAGCTGAAAAGGAGATGTGCGAACCAAAAGGAAGTGCAAAGAACATGACCTGAAGAAATAGAATGCGAGCTTGATGCTGAGGAAGCATTTGATAAACCTCGCAGGGTCATTATTACAGAGAGAGTCTCTCTGAGATATGGCATAAATTACCTAGTGATATCATGGCTTGGCACAGGGGTGGACAGAGTGCTAAGAATGAATGCCTCTAAGCCTATGGTTGGGTGGAAAGGCACACACCCACAGTTAGTTAGTTGACTGCAACTTGTAATAGATAAGTATTCTCATACCTTGTGTAATTGAGTTGTAGTTGTGTGATAAAGTTGGATATCCTATGAATGATTAAGGGATGTGCATGTTTATACTGTATCTATTTATTCTTTTTTAAATTGTGTATTTAAAGCAAGTATGGAAGTGTCTGATTTGTACATGTAAATGCTCACGCCCTGTGGTGGCTTAAGTTAAAATAAATGAACTGTGAGTTCGTCGACATTGGGCATAGTTTCACATGTGCATGTCGACACTCCCAGTCGTTATGAGTCTCCTAGAGGAAGGATTTTGTTAAGCTCAAGAGAGATAGTGCATGTATGCACAGGCTCTTTGCGAGGTGAGAAGAGACTGAGAACCTCGTAAGTTCTAGATTTGATGAATGAGTGCAAGGGGTATGCGACATGATTCTTCTAAGTGTTAAGTTCAAGAGAAAGAGCACAAAGCTCTTAATCCTTTTAGAGCTAACAAAGCTCAGGAATAATAGTGATATTGAAGTATCGAAAGGGAAGGTTCCCTTTTTTGGAGGACGAATGAACGAGATCTGTTTGGGAAGAGCCAAGTTCCGTTATGACCATTGGATATGGGAAAGAGCGTGGGAATTAACCCCTTGGGTCTTTCGGACTTTGCGAGTTCGACGAATTGAGCGAGTTCATTGTAAGGGAGGTAAAATCCCCGAAGTCCCGAAGTTAATCTGGTCCTCAGATCCGAGGATGCTCGGGAGCCATCCTGAACGTCAGATATATGAGGTAGTCAGTCGGGCGTTGACCACTTCGGGAGAATAGAGGCTTAGTAACGCCAAAAATCTCGAAGAACGAAGTAGAAAAGTAATGTGGACCGTGGACCTATGGATCCTTTAGGACTCCTCTCAATCATTCTATTAAGGGAATGTGGGTATTATGTCAAGAGTACGTGGGAACCCATGTGTTGAGTGAGGGAAATGCCAGGTGTCTTGCTCAGAGTGGCACACATTGGGGTATTAAGAGGCAGTGAGCTGTGATTTCCCTTGGAAATCCATGGAGCGATGGAGTCCGTCTGTACCGTCGATATGAGAGAGAGAGGATACATGGCGGGAATCCGTCGACTTCTAGTGAAATTACTCCGGGATAAAAATGAGTGTGGAGAGGTTGAACCTCTCGAAGCTCAAATAGCCAAAGTAATTTGCAGCCGTCAATCTATGGGAGACATGTGTCGACAGATTGTCGACTTCGAGTGAAGTCACCCCAGGAGAGAAGGGGATGTGTTGAAAAAGAACTCTCAAAGTTCAAAGAGCCGAAGCTCATCTGAGCCATCCGTCAGTTGAGGACATGTGTCATTAGATATTCCATTTCAGGAGATAGCCACTTTAGAGGAAAGTGGGGTCACACGAGTTGAGAACTCCTGAGGTAAATCGTGATCATCAATTTGAGAGAGACATGCGTTGATAGATCATCGACTTCGGGTGAAATCAATTTGGGAGAAAGTGAGTGGGGAGAGGTTGAAACTCTCGAAGCCTGAAGAGCTGAAGTAATTTATAGCCATTGATCTGCGGAAGACACGCATCAACAGATCACGTACTTTGGAAGCAGGGGGAAAGCAACGTGGAGTGGAGAGATGCCCGAAGTGGATCTCGACCGTCGAATGAGAGGGACACGTGGTGCATGATCCTTAAATTTGGAAGAAAACACTCTGGAAGAAAAGGTGGTGTGAGCGTCTGAGATTCCCAAACACCGAAGTCACAAAGTGGATCCGAACCGTTGATTTAGATGAACGCGTGGTGCCTAATCTGAAACTTTGGGTATGGATTACTTTGGAGGAAAAAGGATTTGGAGTGCTCATAACTCCTAAACACCAAAGTCCCAAAGAAGATCACAACCATCGATCACGAGGGATGCATGGCGCTCGATCTATAACTCCGGGTACAGAGTATTTTAGAGGAAAAAGGTGTAGAAATGTTTGAAACTCCCGAATGTCGATGTTCGGAATTAAATCAGGGCCATAGAAATCCCTGAGGACATGCGATGTCGGTTCGTGAACTTCAGAGGTTTTCTACTCCGGAGGATTCACTTTGTAGTCATCTTGGCATCTGGTCATAGTCCATGGTCATATAAAAGTATAGGGGGATGAAAGAACCTGAAGGACTTAGAAGAGGATATCTTCTAGTTATGAGTTCGGTTTGGAGCATGGAGGTCGTGGCTGGAAAGCCCTGGAAGAGTAGAATGGAGTAGAAGCCCCGAATGAGTACATCGATTCTCTTAAGAAGCAAGCAAACAAATAAAACCTTCTCACAATGAACACACTATTTGGTGATGAAATCCAACATCGTGGGAACAATGTAAGAAGGGTATGAGATAGATTAGGTGGAAAAGTTACGTTGATGACCTGCTTAACAGACTTACACCTTGGTGCAAGATTCCACACAATAAACATGGATTTACCCTCCAAGGAGCCCGAGTGAGTTTGGCCAATGTCGATTCCAGGTACAACAAAGACTTCCCCCTTCACCATCACCTCGTGTATTAACCCTAAATAAAGGCCACTAAGGTTACCAAATACAACAATGATTCCTGGGGAAACAATTGACAATTTGATATACGCGCAAGGGTAGGGTAACTGAGCCCGAAATTGACTTGAGAAGGCCCGCACATGGTTGTTTTCTTAAGTGACCCCCAATAATATGCACAACCACTACACCAAGACCAACAAAGCAGGGTTAGTAACTTTGCTGGCCTTAATGCGACCTCGTGATTGACCCTTGTGTTGGAAGGGATTCCCAGGATAAAATGTAGTAAATGGATTTCACCACTCCCTAAATCAAGATTCTATGTTTGTTTACAACTTTGGAAAGTTATTTTTCACACCTATTCCAAATCCCTACAACTAATCTGATGTAGGTTGCAAAGAGCCCTAGAAATAAAAGTTTCTAGGTAGATTTTAATTAACGCGTAAATTTTATTAAGCTGTTGTTACTCAAGAGGAAAATGGCATGGACTAAATGATGTTTTGATCGACTCTAAACTTATGAAAGAAATGAAGATGCAAATATTTCACTTCGATGAAAGCTATATTATGAGAAGGAGAAAATGTTTATCATTCCCAGATGCACAATGTTCCAAGATTTTATTAAACTCATCAATATCAAGATCTTCAAGAAATGATCCAAAGAGATTGTACACCAATACACGATTCTTGGACGCCCCAATAATTTTAAGAATTCAAGACCAAAAAATGCCAAAAACAATGCAATTTCACTACTTCAAATGCAAAGATGCCCCCAATCTAATGCAAAGCAAGAAATTTAAGATTTTTATTTCAAAGATAGCTAAAAGAAATAGCAAATCTCTTTAAAAACAAAGCAACCCAAACACTGGCCTATTCAATACAAAGAATAAGAGTTCTTTCACTAAATAATTCAGAATAAAAAATGCTTTGTCACTGAAAGAATATCAAAGCAAGAGATAACAAATATTTTATAAGAAAACAAGCTAAAACAAAGAAAATATTGCTAAAAGCACATTCAAAGTTGTCAAGTAGACTGTAATCAGAACTAACAAATCAACCCAAACACTTATCTAAGATCTTGGTAAGGAAAAACCAACAAAAAATAATTTTTCACACAATCGTCACATGCTACTAGACTAACATAGTGCGACAGTCCTGATTGTCACAGGTCATTGAAGACCATAGTGCGACAATGTCACATGGTCTCTCAAAGCAGGGTGCATTGATCAAGGGAAAAATGGAAAAAATAAAAAGAAAGAAGGTTTTCCAGTGAAATAAACAGTCAGAGAGTCAATATGGAGCTCCCAGTGACTCATAAAATAGAACCCAAGCAATCAAAGCCAGAAAGTAAGACAAACTAGGAAAAAAAAACATGTATCCCCAGTATGGTCACCAATTTTGTTTCAGGACAAATTGGTAAGTGCGGACACAAATTGATCTCCCTAATTTCACCCCAAAACTAGAACAAAACAAAACAATATACTAAACTTTCCTTAGATTTCAGTTACCAAATAAGAAAAGGATCCAAAACATACCTTTTAAATGTTGTAGACCTAACCTCACCAATGTGATCCCAGCTCCGTCGTAAGGCTTATGGAGAAGTATCTGCAAAGAAACACAAGCCAACAAAGACAAGAATAACAGATTCTATTCGATATGAAACTATGTACGTGATCAAGGAATCATACAATATGGACAAATAACGTTCATATAGGAAAGAAAAAGTATATTTGTATTAAAGAATGTGGAAGAAAGATACAACCAGATGCCTTGATGTTGTCAGGTTCCTTCCAATAGTTCCTTACTTCCCACACACTTCTGCTCCACGGATTATGAGACCGTATATGTGACAACTACTTATGACCTCGACTTAACAAAGATAAACTCAAAGCCAGCATAGGCCCAAACACTCCATATGAATTAGCTATAGATGAAGCTAATCCAAACTCTTGGCTAGACTAATATCTCATTATCTTAATCTCTTTAACTAAGATGAGGTTCCAAAATTTCTCTAACCATTCCAAAGCTATTCTAACCAAGATAACTTTCCCATGAGAACTCCCCTCCTTTAATAAGGTGAAAATGATACGGTGAGGAGGTTAGGATGATCCCATGAGATCAAGGATGGGATTAAGATCCAAACCGATCAGAGGCCACCTCACCCTCGAAGCTTCTATTCTAGAAGCATCGAAAAGCTTATCTTTTTCTTCATACAGACGATCGTCACAACCTTAACACTGAGAAAATTGCGACAATGGCACAGGCCATTGTGGTGCAACCTATGTCGATCCTACATCATCGTACCCTTAACACTGAGCAAGGTGTGACGATCCCTCTTTACAAGGTTTTTTACAAAGGAACAGATAATTTCATCTTTCTGGGAAAGTTCATCTTCATTATTCTTCAAGGATTAAGGAAATTGATCCTTCTAAAGATGAAGGATAGGTGTACAACATTAACGGTCATAAGGGTGACGAAAATAATGTGTAACACTCCTTGTCCATTTTCTTTTCTTTTATGTCCAAGCTTTGCATAAATTTGACATTGAATCCATCTTGCTACTCCTTGGCTCTCATAAGCCTTTCATTATCTGCCTTATAGCTTTGGACATCATTTTGTAGTCCCTTTACAGTTTCTACAAAGTTTATGCAATCCTCCTTGGATTATGTACCATCAACACCCAAACCAACATACAAATCCCCGATTTCATCATCAAGAATATAAGTCATCTGCACATCTTCCATGTTTTTAACCGTCTGCGCTAATTCTGTCCTGCTAAAATCGCTGATAATTCTGCAAAATGTGCAGAAAATAATATTTGTTAGAAAAATTCATGAGACAACTTCATGAAAACTCTACACCATATTGTTAGAATCCCTTCTTCTGAAACCCATGCACGCAGTGGTATTCAACACATGCCAATGCACAATGCCAATAATTGACATGTACAACACGTATCAATATTGTGTGTGCACCACAAATTTGTTCCACACAATTCCAAACCTTTAGCGCACACACTTGTGCACCATTGTTTATTGCATCGTTCTAGTGCCACACCCCGCAATATCCAACATTTAGTGCTCACACTTGCACATTCTTATTTTATGTGCACCATGACCACACTATAATTCCAAATTCAGTCACATACCAATCCAAATTTTTCCTTAAGTAGATCTTGGGCCATGCAGGCTTAGTGTTGAAATTGGAGCTCTGATGCTTCTTGTTGGCCTCTGGGCCATACAGTCCATTGTTGAACCTATAGCTCTGATACCACAATGGGGAGGCTGGGCCACGCCACCAATCTCAATTTTTGTTGCTCTGAAAAACAATCTGTAATATCCCTGTTACTAAACTTCTTCTGATACCATACTGTAACATTACCCAACTTACTACTGAGCAACACTACACCAAAATTACACTATGTGGATTGTAATCTAAGCACTAGTCCGTGCAGTATCACTTGAAGTAATGTGCTCAACCTCAAGCCGAGTTGCACCACACTAGATTTCTTCTTTTTACATAACTTAAGACACAACAAAAGTAACTCAATACAACTACACACAAGCATATTGAACACAAAACACTAATGTGCGTGCAACCATTTTGGCGTCACATACCAATTCTGTTTTTCCTTGTGCGAGGGGTCTAATTCCTTGCACACACAAACAAATTCTAGCCTCATGTGCACACATGCTACTTTCCTGCGCACACAACCATTCAATCATTGCCTCAAAGACTCATGACCAAAATCATAAGGTTAACATAACATGAAAACTAACAATAACTATCATACTCATGCATGACTACAATATTGACTAACAACACCACCTTACATGTGCAAGCAACATTAAACATAATAGAAAAAATTACTTATATACAACAACATACAAGAATTAACCCATATCAAACACATAAAGAACACTTATCTTTTATGAAAGTCACCAACTATGAACAGAACTCAGACGGTCCTCCCGGCCATAGAATCTGTTGCTCATAAGATTTCAACAACATGTCACCCCCAAGCTGGGGCTTAACTCCACTAGGGAAAAAGGATTCCTAATTCCAGGATAAGTTCTGATACTCAACAAAATTGCTATGTCCAAGGTGCCACTGCTGAAAAAAGTCTACGGTCTCTCATTCCCCACGCACCTGTCACACCCAAGGAAGTGTGCCCCTTTTCTACTCAATAGTCCCTCAACTGCCCCACTTCCCTTCCATGGTTCCAACAATAGGCTAGATAGGAAGTCTCCAAGCCCTGCCACTAATTCCCAGCGCACCAGGGAACAATTCCCAGCAAAAATCTCACCCAGAGAGAAAGCTCACGAGCCTAATAAACCACCTCTTTGACAAGAAATCTCTCACTGAGAGAGATTGGTCACAGGCCTGACAACCCGCCTCTTCGACAACGAATCTCTCACCGAGAGAGATTGGTCACAGACTTGATAGCTCGCCTCTTCGAGAATAAAAACTATGGCTATAATACATAAAACACTTACATCCTTTTCTCTGCAGGTAAGGTAATAGTCGGATTTTCTAGATAGTCCGACCTATTCTGCTCACGGGAAAGTGATTAATTCCAAAATGATTTGTCTCCCCAAAATACACTAAGGCCATCAATATATATTGCATGCCTTAAAGTCGACAGTTGTCACTTTCAGAAGTAGCTTTAGCCACTTGGTGACTCGTTCCCAACCCCGGGAACTTAAGATAAAATAATTTATCCATAAATTACACTTTTCTAGAAATATTAATAAAATATTCCCTAGGAATTAAGTCCCCTCCTTTTCCCTTTTTTCGGTGGAGTTAGATCCTGTCTCTTTTCGTCTGATATGTCTACGCGCAATGATGTGATAATATTAACAACTGTGATTAAATTTACATGGATAGGCGCATTGGCCTATTTTCATCCCGACTCACCAGCCTCATAACCACACATGATCTCTGACGTCAATACATATACATCCACACACACACACACACATGAATCAGTTTGATGCACACTTCTAGGTAATTCTCATGCACTTCCTCAAGTACACGTAACATTGTGAATGTGTGCACCCTTCCATTGATGCGCAATCCAACGCACCTACTTAGGTATGCACAACACTATTAAATCTGCACACCCTTCTTTTGATAACAACTCTTTGCGCACTTACCCAGATGCACATAAAATGAAAAATAAATGCCAACGACTCACCAACCTATATGTACAATTACAAAGGGTTTGGATTAGGGACATTACATTCCCAAAGATATCTGTACTTCATCCCATGCTCCCCAATAACCATGAGATGTGACTCCTCACACCCACCCTCTTACATGAGTTTCATGATTGACTTTGGGAACACTCAACAATGATTTAGAAGGTTATACACAATGATAATGATTTTAGGAATGTGGGTTGGATTAATACCCATGAATAATTCCCCCTTGACTGCCTTCTGTCTTGTGGAATCATATCCCCCCCATCGTTTTTATTCCTCTTGTATCACAACCAACGATTCTTATTTTTATGAATGATTTCAATACACATAATATACCATTTGGCCTCTGGCCATATTAAACCAATACATGCTCTTCACCCCAACACATCAGCTCACCAACCTAAATCTCATTTATATAATTACATTATAATTCACGAGGACTAAAACTGGGGATGTTACATAACATATGCACCATGCCATGTAAGTATTGAGTCAAAGTATTTCAATCTACCCAATAACTAATTTTGCTAGGTGTTTGCACCAATTCATTATTTCAAACTCCTTCTCATTTGTTACTATAGTGGGTATCCCCTTCCTTCTTATTGTACTAAGTTCTTGCAAGCAATAAGTAAGAGTGCTGCAAGGAATGCCCAATTTATTAGTAGATTCTCTGGTTGAATAACCATTAATTCAACACCCTTGATTGCTCCTTCCATGTCATTTTGTAGAAAGGGCCCCACCATTGACATGATCAACATTTTGAGCATTTTTAGATGGTAGTTCCGTCATAGGAACTTAGTCATCTTATGCATAAACAAACTTCACTCCTCGTTTTCCACTTGGAAGATGTTTTACCCTCTTGAGGGGTTGTCTTCTCTTGCCACAATTCATAATCATACAAATTCTTGGATGTGAAGATAATTGCAAAAATAAAAAAATCACAACAAACTTAAAGAAACAAACAACAAACTTAAAAAAACAAAAACAAAAAGTAGAGCAAGTGTTGCAGAACGTATTCATTTTGTAGATAGTATGATGAGCTCAAATATTTAATTATGCTTGATCCATGCACTTCCTCATTTGTTGAATCAATTTAGTTCAATTTTGTTTGATTGGATGCACTTGATCTTCATTTGTTGAAACAATTTAGTGCAGATTGAGTCTTCTTCTTCAAAATTTAATTTGTTGAATGAATTATGTGAACTCTAGATTTGAGTTTTTGAGAAAATAATCTCCTGGATCATGAGAGGTGCAAGCATGCTTTTTTGAATATTAGTTGTCAATTTTTTCATTTAATTCTTTTCTTCTTGAGAGATGGAGGAAGCATGATTGAGAAAATTCAATTAATGCACCACCATTTGCAAATGTTAGGCCTACCAGCGCAACTCTATCTTAACCTTGGATCTATCAAACATCGAGATGGATCAAATCTCTTTAGGTGATTTTTTTTCATTATCATTTAAGATGGATCTATGTTGGTTGTAGTGTCACTCAACTCCGTAGAGCTCACACAATTTATGGAGATATGGATATGCAAAAATCCAATTTTGATGATTGTTAACATATTTATATTTGCATTGTAACAATATTTCTATGTAAGTATCATATTTATAGTATTTCTATTATGTGCAAATATGACATCTTTTTATTTTCTTACTGTAAATATGATATCTCTTTTTTTTTTTTTTATCTCCCTCTATATAGCATTTGTTATATCATGTGTACATATCAAATCTCAGTCTTTAAAGATATTTTTGTCAGCATTACCCACATGACAACATNTGTTTGGCTATGTAAAGAATGAATTGCAGGGAGAAAAGGGTCTTGGATATGGCAGCATTGTGGGTCCATAAGGAAGACCAATTTCCTGCTGAGCCAAACCTCTATGGGAAGGAAAGTCCCATAACTATGAATCTGGTTCCTGTGAAATATGAAAACAAAATGTGGAATTTGGAAATCTGTGGGTGACAAATTTACAAGAAAATTTTGAATTTAAAATTTATGATGATGTCTCATGAATTTCTGTATACCTATGATACAGGTGAAAGGAAAAGATTTGCGAAGAGTGCAAAGACAAGAGGCTGAGCTCTCGGGTTCGAGGAAGAACTGTGAAAAAGAGTATGTTTTGATTGGAGGAAATAGAGACTGACTCGAAAGAAGGAGAGTAACCTTCGTCCCTATCTATGACTGAGTCGGGAGAAGGACAGTAACGTTCATCCCTATCTATTTATGTGCTAGGAGAAGGAGAGTAACCTTTGTCCCTAAATTTCATTGATCCGGAAGGCTGCCAAGCTGTAAAAGCATGAAAAATGGCTACTGTTGAGCCATGAGAACCCCGTGGTAAGTCATGATCGTCTGGAATATGTTGTGTTGAGGTAACCCAAGCTAGAGGGATTCCTCGATAGAGAAAGTCTGAGGGACTCCTCGACTCCAAGGCTCAATAAAGTCTCTGGAATTCTTCCTGTGCGAGAACCTTGGCAAGGCAAGATGGATCACCCGAGGAACTGTATAGTAGAGAAGGGGATGATTGAGCCTGGGCCTGGAGGGTGAGTGATCGCAAGGAAGAGGAAACTCTGATAGTTCTTGTAAACTATTAATTGGGATNGGATCATGCACACGATGGATAGTTCTTCCCGTGCGAGAAAACCTTGGCAAGGCAAGATGGATCGCCCAAGGAACTGTATAACAAAGAAGGGGATGCCTGGGCCTGGGCCTGTAGGGTGAGTGACCGCAAGGAAGAGGAGACTCTGATAGTTCTTGTAAAATATTGGGATCATGCACACAATGGTTATGTCAAGGAAAAAAAGTGAGCCTGGATAACAAGACAACCATGTGGATACAAATCCACAAACTGCGTAGATAATTATTATGTTAGATTATAAAATTTTCCTAGAAATTTTTATGCAACAATAAAATGTTTTCGCACGAGACTATGATTAATGTGCTTGTTGTCCAAGAATTATTGAAAGCATGGGACAAATATTAAGGGTCTAAAAAAGGACCTGACCGAGAAATATTGTCAAAACTTCTGAAGTGGATGAATGATAAATTCATAACAAGTGTTATTGAGAAATAACATTGAGGACAATGTTCCTTTTTAAGGGGAAGGGGATTGTAACAGCCCTGTTTCCCCTAGCTTGTAATTAATCATAAAATTAGGATTACCATGCTAAGGCATGTGGATGATGTAAATGTATTATTCTTAAATTGCCCATAACTGACAGTTGGGGGGTGAAGCCTTGAAGTATGAGCCATGATATATCTAGAGGAAAGAATCAATTAATGAAGGAAAGGATTGGTGGTTGAATAATCAACCACCCCCATGAATGGAAACATGGGTTGTCAGCCTAAAGTACCATAGAGACCTGTAGACCCGAGCTTCCTTCTGACAGAAGGAACATGATAGGTCGAAAACCTTCTGAAAGAAGGAAGGTAAGATACATACATGGAGATGGCAAGAGAAGAGACACCAGACAAGAGCATAAACTCAGAAGGAGATGCATGAACCAAAAGGAAGTGCAAAGAACATGACCTGAAGAACCAAAACACGAGATTGATGCTGAGGAAGCATATGATAAACCTCGCAGGGTCACTGTTACAGAGAGAATCTCTCTGAGATATGGTGTAAATTACCTAGTGATATCATGGCTTGGCATGGGGGTGGACAAAGTGATAAGAATGAATGCCTCTAAGCCTATGGTTGGGTGGAAAGGCACACATGCACAGTCAGTTAGTCGACTGCAACTTGTAATATATAAGTATTCTCATACCCTGTGTAATTGAGTTGTAGTTGTGTGATAAAGTTGGATATCCTGTGAATGATTAAGGGATGTGCATGTTTTCTTAATGTTTATACTGTATCTATTTATTCTTTTTAAATCGTGTATTTAAAGCAAGTATGGAAGTGTCTGATTTGTACACGTAAATGTCTGCGCCCTGTGGTGGCTTAAGTTAAAATAAATGAACTATGAGTTTGTCGACCTTGGGCATAGTTTCATGTGTGCATGCCGACACTCCCAGTTGTTATGAGTCTCCTGGAAGAAGGATTCTATTAAGCTCATGAGAGATAGTGCATGTATGCACAGGCTCTCTGGAAGGTGAGCAGAGACCAAGAACCTCGTAAGTTATAGAGTTGATGAATGAGTGCAAGGGGTGCGCAGAAGGATTCTTCTAAGTGTTAAGTTCAAGAGAAAGAGCGCAAAGCTCTTAATCCTTTCAGAGCTAACAAATCTCAGGAATAATAACGATATTGAAGTATCGAAAGGGAAGGTTCCTTTTTCTGGAGGACGAATGAATGAGATCTGTTTGGGAAGAGCCAAGTTCTGTTGTGACCGTTGGATACAAGAAAGAGCATGGGAATTAACCCCTTGGGTCCTTTGGACTTCCCGAGTTCGACGAATTGAGCGAGTTCGTCGTAAGGGAGGTAAAATCCCCGAAGTCCCGAAGTCCCGAAGTTAATCCGGGCCTCAGATCCGAGGATTCTCGGGAGCCATCCCGAATGTGAGATCTATGAGGTAGTCAGTAACGCCAAAAATATCAAAGAACAAAGTAGAAAAGTAATGTGGACTGTGGACCTATGGATCCTTCGGGACTCTTCTAGATCGTTCGATTGAGGGAATGTGGGTATTACGTCGAGAGTACGTGGGAACCCATGTGTCGAGTGAGGGTGATGCCAGGTGTCTTGCTCGGAGTGGCACACACTGGGGTATTAAGAGGTAGTGAGCCGTGATTTCCTTTGGAAATCCATGGAGCGACGGAGTCCATCTGTATCGTCAATATGAGAGAGAGGATACGTGGCGGAAATCCGTCAACTTCGGGTGAAATTACTCCAGGAGAAAAATAAGTGTGGAGAGGTTGAACCTCCCAAAGCTCAAATAGTCGAAGTGATTTGCATCCGTCGATCTATGGGAGACACGCATCGACAGATTTTCGACTTCGAGTGAAGTCACCCTAGAAGAGAAGGGGATGTGTTGAAAAAGAACTCTCAAAGTCCGGAGAGCTGAAGCTCAACTGAGCTGTCCATCAGTTGAGGACATCTGTCATCAGATCTTCCATTTCAAGATATATCCACTTCAGAGGAAAGTGGGGTCATGCAAGTTGATAAATCCTGAGGTAAATCCTGATCGTTGATTTGAGAGAGACACACGTCGATAGATCATCGGCTTCGAGTGAAATCACTTTGGGAGAAAGTGAGTGGGGAGAGGTTGAAACTCCCGAAGCCTGAAGAACCGAAGTAATTTATAGCCATTGATCTACGGAAGACATGCATCAAAATATCACATACTTCGAAAGTAGGGGGAAAGAAATTCAGAGTGGAGAGATGCCCGAAGTGGATCCCGACCGTCGAATGAGAGGGATGTGTGGCGCATGATCCTTAAATTCGGAAGAAAACACTCCAGAAGAAAAGGTGGTGTAAGCGTCTGAGACTCCCGAATGCCGAAGTCACAAAGTGGATTTGAGCTGTTGATTTAGATGAACACGTGGCGCCTAATCTAAAACTTTGGGTTTGGAGTACTTCGGAGGAAAAAGGAGTTAGAGTGCTCATAACTCCTAAACACCAAAGTCCCAAAGAAGATCATAACCATCGATCACAAGGGATGCGTGGTGCTCGATCTATAACTCCAGGTACAGAGTATTTCAGAGGAAAAAGGTGTAGAAATGTTTGAAACTCCCGAACGCCAATGTTCGGAATTAAATCAGGGTCGTCGAAATCCTTGAGGACACGCGACGTCAGTTCGTGAACTTCAAAGGTTTTCTACTCTGAAGGATTCATGTGGTAGTCATCTTGGCGCCCGTTGTCTTGGCGTCTGTTCATAGCCCATGGTCATATACAAGTATAGGGGGATGAAAGAACCCAAAGGACTTAGAAGAGGATATCTTCAAGTTATGAGTTCGGTTCAGAGCATGGAGGTTGTGGCTAGAAATCCCTTGAAGAGTAGAATCAAGTAGAAGCCCCGAATGAGGACATCGATTCTCTTAAGAAGCGCAAAATTTTTACGCCCTGCAATGGGTGTGTTACAAACATGTTGTTCAGAGACTGATGACATGGGCTAGCGAGGGTGTGTAGACCATGCTTCTATAACCTTGGATAGACCAGGGAAATCCTTAATAAGATGGATATCCTTACAAATCCTGCAATGGTACTTGGGATTACGAGTTGTTTGGGTTATCTTGGCATCATCAACACTCCCAAAACGATTAACAATAACTGGTTGTTTTCCAACATGTCTAACAGTGGTTGGAAGTTTGTACCCTTGCTTATTTTTCTTCTTCTTAATCTTCCTTGTCTTCTTCTTCTTCTTATCCACCAAGTTACTAGCTTAAGAGCTTTCACTCAGAAAAGAAGATGAAACAAAAGAATACCTTGCAAGTGAAGAAGGTGAAGAAGATCTTACTGTTGAAGAAGGTGAAGGATCAACATGAGGTTGAAGTTCTTGGGGGGAGGTTCTTACAACTGAAGCACTTGCTGGATTCGAGATTATCGGAGTGGAAAACAACCATATCGGTAACTCAATTGTGAGACCTGGAAGGCTCAAAGTAGCGATGTAAGGAGGACCAACGTTTCTATAAGAAGGAAAAAAAAAAGGTTCCCCCAGGGCAGGGGTTACTTCATTGGTTGTTATGAGAAATGACGCCATTAAACACATATCCAACCTAAAGTCTGCTAGGGAAAACAAACAACACACGCTAAAAATATAGGAAGCAAGCAAACAAATAAAACCTTCTCACAATGAACACACTAGTTGGTGATGAAATCCAACATCGTGGGAACAATGTAAGAAGGGGATGAGATAGATCAGGTGGAAAAGTTACGTTTATGACCTGCTTAACAGACTTACGCATTGGTGCAAGATTCCACACAATAAACATGGATTTACCCTCCAAGGAGCCCAAGTGAGTTTGGCCAACGTCGATTCTAGGTACAAAAAAGACTTCCCCCTTCACCATCACCTTGTGTATTAACCCTAAATAAAGGCCACTAAGGTTACCAAATACAACAATGATTCCTGGGGAAACAATCGATAATCTGATATACGCGCAAGGGCAGGGTAACTGAGCCCAAAATTGACTTGAGAAGGCCCGCATAGGGTTGTTTTCTCAAGTGACCCCCAATAATATGCACAACCACTACACCAAGACCAACAAAGCAGGGTTAGTAACTCTGTTGGCCTTAATGCGACCTCGTGATTGACCCTTGTGTTGGAAGGGATTCCCAGGATAAAATGTAGTAAATGGATTTCACCACTCCCTAAATCAAGATTCTATGTTTGTTTACAGCTTTGGAAAGTTATCTTTCACACCTATTCCAAACCCCTACAACTAATCTGATGTAGGTTGCAAAGAGCCCTAGAAATAAAAGTTTCTAGGTAGATTTTAATTAACACGTAAATTTTATTAAGCAGTTGTTACTCAAGAGGAAAATGGCGTGGACTAAATGATGTTTTGATCGACTCTAAACTTATGAAAGAAATGAAGAAGCAAATATTTCACTTCAATGAAAGCTATATTACGAGAAGGAGAAAATGTTTATCATAACTAGATGCACAATGTTCCAAGATTTTATTAAACTCATCAATATCAAGATCTTCAAGAAATGATCCAAAGAGATTGTACACCAATACACGATCCTTGGACCCCCCAATAATTTTAAGAATTCAAGACCAAAAAATGCCAAAAACAATGCAATTTAACTACTTCAAATGCAAAGATGCCCCCAATCTAATCCAAAGCAAGAAATTGAAGCTTTTTATTTCAAAGATAGCTAAAATAAATAACAAATCTCTTTAAAAACAAAGCAACCCAAACATTGACCTATTCAATACAAAGAACAAGAGTTCGTTCACTAAATAATTCAGAATAAAAAATGCTTTGTCACTGAAAGAATATCAACGCAAGAGATAACAAATCTTTTAGAAGAAAACAAGCTAAAACAAAGAAAATATGGCTAAAAGCATATTCAAAGTTGTCAAGCAGACTGTAATCAGAACTAACAAATCAACCCAAACACTTATCTAAGATCTTGGTAAGGAAAAACCAACAAAAAATATTTTTTCACACAATCGTCGCATGTTACTAGACTAACACAGTGCGATAGTCCTGATCGTCGCAGGTCATTGAAGACCATAGTGTGACAATGTCACACTGTCTCTCAAAGCAGGGTGCATCGATCAAGGGAAAAATGGAAAAAATAAAATGAAAGAAGGTTTTCCAGTGAAATAAACAGTCAGAGAGTCAATATGGAGCTCCCAGTGACTTAGAAAACAAAACCCAAGCAATCAAATCCAGAAAGTAAGACAAACTAGGAAAAAAAAATCTATATCCCCAGTATGGTCACCAATTTTGTTTCAGGACAAATTGGTAAGTGCGGACACAAACTGATCTCCCTAGTTTCACCCCAAAACTAGAACAAAACAAGACAATATATTAAACTTTCCTTAGATTTCAGTTACCAAATAAGAAGAGGATCCAAAACATACCTTTTAAATGTTGTAGACCTGACCTCACCAATGTGATCCCAGCGCCGTCGTAAGGCTTATGGAGAAGTATCTGCAAAGAAACAAAAGCCACCAAAGACAAGAATAACAGAGTCTATTCGATATGAAACTATGTATGTGATCAAGGAATCATACAATATGGACAAATAGCGATCATATAGGAAAGAAAAAGTATATTTGTATTAAAGAATGTGGAATAAAGATACAACTAGATGCCTTGATGTTGTCAGGTTCCTTTCAACAGTTCCTTGCTTCCCACACACTTCTACTCCACAAATTATGAGACCGTAGATGTGACAACTACTTATGACCTTGACTTAACAAAGATAAACTCAAAGCCACCATAGGCCCAAACACTCCATATGAATTAGCTATAGATGAAGTTAATCCAAACTCTTGGCTAGACTAATATCTCATTAGTTGAATCTCTATAACTAAGATGAAGTTCCAAAATTTCTCTAACCATTCCAAAGCTATTCTAACCAAGCAAAATTTCCCATGAGAACTCCCCTCCTTTAATAAGCTGAAAATGATAGGGTGAGGAGGTTAGGATGATCCCATGAGATCAGGGATGGGATTCAGTTCCAAACCGATTGGAGGCCACCTCACCCTTGAAGCTTCTATTCTAGAAGCGTCGAGAAGCTTATCTTTTTCTTCATACAAATGATCGTCACACCCTTAACACTGAGAAAACTATGACAATGGCACAGGCCATTGTGGTGCAACCTGTTTTGATCCTACATCATCATACCCTTAACACTGAGCAAGGTGTGACGATCCCTATTTACAAGGTTTTTTACAAAGGAAATGATAATTTCATCTTTCTGGGAAAGTTCATCTTCATTATTCTTCAGGGATTAAGGAAATTGATCCTTCTAAAGATGAAGGACAGGTGTACATCATTAACAATCATAAGGGTGACGAAAATAATGTGTAACACTTCTTATCCATTTTCTTTTCTTTTATGTCCAAGCTTTGCATCAATTTGACATTGAAGCCATCTTGCTACTCCTTGGCTCTCATAAGCCTTTCATTATCTGCCTTACAACTTTGGACATCTTTTTGCAGTCCCTTTATAGTTTCTACAAAGTTTATGCGGTCCTCCTTGGAGTATGTACCATCAACACTCAAACCAACATACAAATCCTCAATTTCATCATCAAGAATATAAGTCATCTGCACATCTTCCATGTTTTTAACTGTCTGCGCTAATTCTGTCCAGCTAACATCGCTGATAATTCTGCAAAATGTGCAGAAAATAATATTTGTTAGAAAAATTCATGAGACAACTTCATGAAAACTCTGCATCATATTGTTAGAATCCCTTCTTCTGAAACCCATGCACACGCTGGTATTCAACACATGCCAATGCATAATGCCAATAATTGACATGTACAACACGTATCAATATTGCGCGTGCACCACAAATTTGTTCCACACAATTCCAAACCTTTAGCGCACACACTTGTGCACCATTGTTTACTACGTCGTTCCAGTGCCGCACCCCGCAATATCCAACATTTAGTGCTCAGACTTGCACATTCTTATTTTATGTGCACCATGACCACACTATAATTCCAAATTCAGCCACATACCAATCCAAATTTTTCCTTAAGTAGATCTCGGCCCATGCAGGCTTAGTGTTGAATTTGGAGCTCTGATGCTTCTTGTTGGCCTCTGGCCCATACAGTCCATTGTTGAACCTATCGCTCTGATACCACAATGGGGAGGCTGGGCCACGTCACCAATCTCAATTTTTGTTGCTCTGAAAAACAATCTGTAACATCCCTGTTACTAAACTTCTTCTGATACCATACTGTAACATTACCCAACTTACTACTGAGCAACACTACACCAAAATTACACTATGTGAATTCTAATCTAAGCACTAGTCCGTGCAGTATCACTTGAATTAATGTGCTCAACCTTAAGCCGAGTCGTGCCACACTAGATTTCTTCTTTTTACATAACTTAAGACACAACAAAAGTAACTCAGTACAACTACGCACAAGCATATTGAACAAAAAACACTAATGTGCATGCAACCATTTTGGCGTCACATACCAATTATGTTTTTCCTTGTGCGAGGGGTCTAATTCCCTGCACACACAAACAAATTCTAGCCTCATGTGCACACATGCTACTTTCTTGTGCACACAACCATTCAAACATTGCCTCAAAGACTCATGACCAAAATCATAAGGTTAACATAACATGAAAACTAACAACAACTATCATACTCATGCATGACTACAATATTGACTAACAACACCACCTTACATGTGCGAGCAACATTAAACATAATAGCAAAAATTACTTATATAAAACAACATACAAGAATTAACCCACATCGAACACAGATAAATAAGCACAAAGTAAACGAGAAAAACACATAAAGAACACTTATATTTTATGAAAGTCACCAACTATGCACAGAACTCAGATGGTCCTCCCGACCATAGAATCTGTTGCTCATAAGATTTCAACAACATGTCACCCCCAAGATGGGGCTTAACTCCACCAGGGAAAAAGGGTTCCTAATTCCAGGATAAGTTCTGATACTCAAAAAAATTGCTATGTCCAAGGTGCCACTGCTGCAAAAATTCTACAGTCTCTCATTCCCCATGCACCCGTCACACCCAAAGAAGTGTGCCCCTTTTCTACTCAATAGTCCCTCGACTGCCCCACTTCCCTTCCATGGTTCCAACAATAGGCTAGATAGGAAGTCTTCGAGCCCTGCCACTAATTCCCAGCACACCAGGGAACAATTCCCAGCAAAACTCTCACCGAGAGAGAAATCTCATGAGCCTGATAAACCACCTCTTCGACAATGAATCTCTCACTGAGAGAGATTGGTCACAGGCCTGACAACCCACCTCTTCGACAACGAATCTCTCACCAAGAGATATTGGTCACAGACTTGACAACCCGCCTCTTCAAGAATAAAAACTATGGCTATAATACATAAAACACTTACATGCTTTTCTCTGCAGGTAAGGTAATAGTCAGATTTTCTAAATAGTTTGACCTCTTCTTCTCACGGGAAAGTGATTAATTCCAAAATGAGTTGTCTCCCCAAAATACACTAAGGCCATCAATATATATTGCATGCCTTAAAGTCGACAATTGTCACTTTCAGAAGTAGCTTTAGCCACTTGGTGACTCGTTCCCAACCCCGGGAACTTAGGATAAAATAATTTATCCATAAATTACAATTTTCTAGAAATATTAATAAAATATTCCCTAGGAATTAAGTCCCCCCCTTTTCCCTTTTTTCGGTGGAGTTAGATCCTGTCTCTTTTCATCTGATATGTCTACACGCAATGATGTGATCATATTAATATCTGTGATTAAATTTACATGGACAGGCGCATTGGCCTATTTTCATCTCGACTCACCAGCCTCATAACCACACATGATCTTTGACCTTAATACATATACATCCACACACACACACGAATCAGTTCGATGCACACTTCTAGGTAATTCCCGTGCACTTCCTCAAGTACACGCAACACTGTGAATGTGCGCACCCTTCCATTGATGCGCAATCCAGCGCACCTACTTAGGTATGCACAACACTATTAAATGTGCACACCCTTCTTTTGATAACAACTCTTTGCGCACTTACCCAGATGCACACAAAATGAAAAATAAGTGCCAATGACTCACCAACCTATATGTACAATTACAAAGGGTTCGGATTAGGGACATTACATTCCCAAAGATATTTGTACTTCATCCCATACTCTCCAATAACCATGAGATGTGACTCCTCACACCCACCCTCTTACATGAGTTTCATGATTGACTTTGGGAACACTCAATAATGATTTAGAAAGTTATACAAAATGATAATGATTTTAGAAATGATGGTTGGATTAATACCCATGAATAATCCCCCCTTGGACCCCCTTTCTGTCTTGTGGAATCATATCCCCCCCATTGCTTTTATTCCTCTTGTATCACAACCAACGATTCTTATTTTTATGAATGATTTCAATACACATAATATACCATTTGGCCTCTGGCCATATTAAACCAATACATGCTCTTCACCCCAACACATCAGCTCACCAACCTAAATCTCATTTATATAATTACATTATAATTCACGAGGACTAAAACTGGGGATGTTACATAACATATGCACCATGCCATGTAAGTATTGAGTCAAAGTATTTCAATCTACCCAATAACTAATTTTGCTAGGTGTTTGCACCAATTCATTATTTCAAACTCCTTCTCATTTGTTACTATAGTGGGTATCCCCTTCCTTCTTATTGTACTAAGTTCTTGCAAGCAATAAGTAAGAGTGCTGCAAGGAATGCCCAATTTATTAGTAGATTCTCTGGTTGAATAACCATTAATTCAACACCCTTGATTGCTCCTTCCATGTCATTTTGTAGAAAGGGCCCCACCATTGACATGATCAACATTTTGAGCATTTTTAGATGGTAGTTCCGTCATAGGAACTTAGTCATCTTATGCATAAACAAACTTCACTCCTCGTTTTCCACTTGGAAGATGTTTTACCCTCTTGAGGGGTTGTCTTCTCTTGCCACAATTCATAATCATACAAATTCTTGGATGTGAAGATAATTGCAAAAATAAAAAAATCACAACAAACTTAAAGAAACAAACAACAAACTTAAAAAAACAAAAACAAAAAGTAGAGCAAGTGTTGCAGAACGTATTCATTTTGTAGATAGTATGATGAGCTCAAATATTTAATTATGCTTGATCCATGCACTTCCTCATTTGTTGAATCAATTTAGTTCAATTTTGTTTGATTGGATGCACTTGATCTTCATTTGTTGAAACAATTTAGTGCAGATTGAGTCTTCTTCTTCAAAATTTAATTTGTTGAATGAATTATGTGAACTCTAGATTTGAGTTTTTGAGAAAATAATCTCCTGGATCATGAGAGGTGCAAGCATGCTTTTTTGAATATTAGTTGTCAATTTTTTCATTTAATTCTTTTCTTCTTGAGAGATGGAGGAAGCATGATTGAGAAAATTCAATTAATGCACCACCATTTGCAAATGTTAGGCCTACCAGCGCAACTCTATCTTAACCTTGGATCTATCAAACATCGAGATGGATCAAATCTCTTTAGGTGATTTTTTTTCATTATCATTTAAGATGGATCTATGTTGGTTGTAGTGTCACTCAACTCCGTAGAGCTCACACAATTTATGGAGATATGGATATGCAAAAATCCAATTTTGATGATTGTTAACATATTTATATTTGCATTGTAACAATATTTCTATGTAAGTATCATATTTATAGTATTTCTATTATGTGCAAATATGACATCTTTTTATTTTCTTACTGTAAATATGATATCTCTTTTTTTTTTTTTTATCTCCCTCTATATAGCATTTGTTATATCATGTGTACATATCAAATCTCAGTCTTTAAAGATATTTTTGTCAGCATTACCCACATGACAACATNCATCTTTTTATTTTCTTACTGTAAATATGATATCTCTTTTTTTTTTTTTTATCTCCCTCTATATAGCATTTGTTATATCATGTGTACATATCAAATCTCAGTCTTTAAAGATATTTTTGTCAGCATTACCCACATGACAACATTTCTACCATACTGGGTTGTACAAACACCCTTGGATGCAACAATTTGGGAGTGAGCTCATGAAGAATGAGTAAGTTAATAAGTGGACAAACTCAACATTTTTTTTGTCAAAATAATGGAGTAAGTTAATAAGTGGATAAACAAAACATTTTTTTGTCAAATGTTTTTCAAATGTAGTAGAAATTTTGATGAAATCATAATTTCACTTAATTAATGAAAACTCCCAACATAAAACTTTACCCCTATAAATTTTAACAGAATTTAAAATGATCCATTTAAGATACCATAATTTATAAATGTCAAACTCTATAAGTGACTTCACTCCATAATTTATAAATATCAAACTCTAAAAGTGACTTGACTCCATAATTTATAAATTTCAAACTCACAAGTTAGAAGTGAATTCACTATTATTGATGCATAAAGGCTAAATGACTTTCAGGTCCAAGGTCCGCGCAGGATCACTCTAATCTGCCCTTTGAGTCTAATTGAATCTTTGGTTTCCCCTCGGGAAATACCCTTCACACTCAACAGTGTATCCACAGGTCCTTATGGATGTGCCCGCATGATCAAACACGAAGCATCCACCCAAATCTTCCAATCAAACAATATGATCGCACCTTTCATGATTTCAGAACTTCTCCTTCCGAGGTTCTCGAATTTTCAACTGTTGAAACCCGAAATGTCGACTCGTCGAAATTCTTATCATGTTTCGCGATTTCGGGAGTCTTGGAACAAAGAAACCCGATCCCTTGTTCTCGGAAATGCCGAAATGCCGAATTTCGACACGCTATCAAATGATGGTCCCATAACAGACTTCTCACTTCATCGGGATATCAGACTTCACAATTTCGCGAATCCAGATGCAAAACTCCCAACTCTCTAACCTCCGAACCTCGAAATGGTCAATGAGGATTGACTCCGCATTTTTGACGAGGACACGCCACCTGTCCACTCAACCACTTCCTATCTTTGACGTAGACTCCTGCCACTTGGCACTCTTTCGAGTTTTCGGGACTTTCGCTCCCAAAGTGCTGCCTTCTCTATCTCCCGACTTTCAAAAAGCCGAAATGATCTGACGACTGGTGCATATCATGATCAATGGTTCACGTTGATTCTATATCCTAGAGTGGAAATCTTGCTTGCCTTTAACCACCCTGCGACTTCTCACTATCCTACATTCTTCATGGTTTTGGGGATTCTCCACAGAAAATTTCAACTGCCCATTGCTCCTTGATAACTCCTGCGAAATAAACCAAGGTTCCTTCGCCTGGACTTGATTCCTGCATAGAGACTTTGCTTGGCTCCCCTTTGATTATCTCAAAGGCACTAACTCTCCTGATCTTTTCTTACAAACTCAATTCTCCCAAAAGGGTTCTTGCTTGCACTCTTTGCGACAGCCGCTCAAATACTCCTGGGTATTTGATTTCCTCGACTCTGTGCACTCCCTCTGCAATAGTATCCCTTCAACTCTCCTTTTGTTGATGAGTCCTAAGACTTTCAATGCCTGCACACTCCTTGCACAGCTTCCTGTGTCTCACCTGCACTTCTATGGGAATGAGAACAATGATATCTCTCCTGAGCTTCCAGAGATAAACCTTGAATCTTTGTCAACGCACTTCTTGCAGATGATTTCACTGCACTCCTTGAAAGAAATTCTCACTCAGGAAGAGAAACAATTGAAACTCATTATTTCTCTCTCAGACTTCAAACATTCAACATGAAATCATACATTCACACAATGTCAAAGAAAATGCACAAAAGAGAGAATAAACAACCATAAGCATACCATTCAACATGTATACATAGAAAGCATCATAACACCATGAATCTGAATCAAAGCTCTTTATAGTAATTCAGAACTTCTGTACATGGGTTATTCTCTTCAACTCTCTGCTACAACTCTCTTCTTCCTCTTTTTTTTGCTCAATGATACAATAATAATAATCCTACAATGATACAAAGGCGAGGGTGTCTATAGTAAGTTTTCCCTCCTATGCTCTAAACTGTCTAATCTGGAATTTAAATCTACCTACTTTCATTTACTGGGCATAAATGCCTTTTACATCGACAGATGAGAGTAGCTTGCTCAAGATCTGTTTACAATATGGAAGTACGCCTTCTTAACTATTTCAATTAATGTCTGCGCATTCAAACTTTCAAAAACATTTCAAAATGATTTTGACATGTGCCAAAATGTGATGGTGTTCATCCCAGCTGTCTTTCGCCCCCACACTCACTTGCTACTGGCAATGCTCCTACATCATACTCCCTCGCTTGAAAATTTTCATGGACTCCTGTTCATGAGCTCTTGCACAGTCTGTCCATGCTTATGAATTTCTGCTTCAATCTCCCAGCTAGCATATTCAACTGGATGTCCCTTCCATTTGACCAAGTATTCAAAATACTCTTTTCTCCTGGTCCTCTTGCTGACTCTCTTGTTAAGTATACTTTCCATCTGTGGCTTTTCAGCTATAGGCATTTGTTTACCCCATTGAACCTCTGTCTGTCCATTCTCTGCTCCTACTTTTCCAGCTCTGTAAGGGTACAAATCTGAGATGTTGAATATCGGTGAAATTCCGATCCCATCGGGTAATTCAATCTCATATGCATTTGCCCCAAATTTCTTCAAGACCTTGCATGGTCCAATCTTTTTCATTTTCAGTTTGTTATATGTTCCCCTTGGGAACCTTTCCTTTCTCAGATGTGCAAGAATCAGATCGCCGACTTCAAATTGAAGTTCTCGCCTGTGTTGATCTACTCTATGCTTGTATTCTTGATTTGAATTCTGCAATCGCTCCTTGACTTGGTTATGAAGTTCTTTCATTACCTCTGCAAAATCCTCTGCACTAGCACTTCTGAATTCAGTCTGTTCTGAATCTTTCAATTCAGACACTCCCCTGGGTTGCATTCCATAAACAATATGAAATGGAATCTGCCCTGTGCTCCTGTTGATTGAATCATTGTAAGCAAATTCCGCCTGTGGCAGAATGTGATCCCACTGGCTGTGGTGTTCAGTCACCAGGATCCTCAACAAATCTCCTAGGCTTCTGTTTACAACTTCTGTCTGCCCATCCGTCTAAGGATGATACACAGAGCTAAATGACAAACCTGTCCCCAGCCTCTTCAACAAAGTCCTCCAGAAATGTCCAACAAACTTAGTATTCCGATCAAATACAATACTCCTTGGCAAGCCGTGAAGTCTGACAACTTCCTTGAAAAACAGGTTCGCAACATGTGTTGCGTCACTGGTTTTCTGGCATGGTATGAAATGTGCCATCTTTGAAAATCTGTCTACCACCACAAAGATTGAATCAAATCCTCTTTGCATTCTTGGCAGCCCCAATATAAAATCCATGCTTACTGCATCCCACGGCCTCTCAGGTATGGGTAATGGCTGGTATAACCCTATGTTTTTCCTTTTTCCCTTTGTGTGCTGACAAATTATACATCTGTCCACAAATATTTTTACATCTATCCTCATCCCTGGCCAAAAATACGAGCCATTCAACTTTGAAAATGTCTTATCATGCCCGAAATGTCTGGCCAATCCTCCACTGTGTTTTTCTTTCAGTAGATTCTCCCTCATGGAGCATTTTGGAATACACAGTTGATTGCCTCTGAATAGTAATCCATCTTGGATCATATATTCAGTCCATTGACTTCTGTCTCTGAGAATTGGATTCTCAGATGCTTCATACGCCTCTTTAAAATCTGGATCGTCTCTATACATTTCTTTGAGATTATCAAAACCCAAAGTTTTGACCTTGAATTCCTGCATCAGCAAACATTTCCTGCTCAAAGCATCAACAAATTTGTTAGCAGTACCAGAAATATGTTTAATTACAAAAGTAAAATTCTGCATGTATTCAACCCATTTTGCATGCTTTTGGTTCAGCTTGTCTTGTTGAGTCACGAATTGTAAGGCGTGATTATCGCTGTACAAAACAAAATTTTTAGGAACCAAATAATGCCTCCACTTCTTCAGTGCCTGGATGACCGCATAAAATTCCTTGTCATATGTGGAGTATTTAACCTTCGCTTCATTCAGTTTCTCACTGAAGTATGTGATCAGTCTGTCGTCTTGGCTCAAGACCACTCCAATTGCAAATCCACTAGCATCACATTTGACCTGAAATGTCTTACTGAAATCTGGCAACACCAGAATTGGCTGTTCAGTAATATTCCTTTTCAACAAATTGAAACTTTTCTCTTCTTCTTCTGTCTAGTGAAAAGACTTATGTCTTTTCTTCACCGTGTCCATCATCGATGCACTAATTCCACTAAAATTTCTGATAAATTTCCTGTAGAAACTAGCTAATCCATGGAAGCTTCTAACTTCAAATATACTCTTTGGCGATGGCCAATTCTTAATGGAATCCACCTTCTCCGGATCCATTTTCAACTCATTTGTAGAGATAACAAACCCCAAATAAATGAGCTCTGTCCTCATGAACGACGATTTCCTCATGTTTCAAGAACTTCTCTTGCTGTAATCTCTTCATCACTGTAGCCAAATGCTTCAAGTGTTCAACTTCTGTCTTGTTGAAAATCAATATATCATCAAGATATACGATGACAAATTTTCCTATGAAATCCTTCAGGACTTCATTCATCAATCTCATGAAAGTATTAGGCGCATTTGTTAAGCCAAATGGCATAACAAGCCATTCATACAACCCTTCATTCATCTTGAATGTTGTCTTCCATTCATCACCTTCTCTCATATGAATTTGATGATAACCACTTTTCAAATCAATCTTTGAAAAAAAAAATTCTCCACTAAAGCAATCCATCAAATCATCCATCCTTGGCAATGGAAATCTATACCTGATGGTAATCTTATTGATCTCTCTTGAGTCTGTACACATTCTCCAGCCTCCATCTTTCTTTGGGTTGAGCACTGTTGGAATAACACATGGACTCAAGCTCTCTCTAATCAACCCTTTGTCCATTAAATCTTGAACTTGTCTCTTGACCTCTTCATTCTCCTGCGACGTCAATCTGTACGTTTCTTTGTTTGGTAAACTAGCTCCAGGTATAAGATCAATATGATGTCTTATACTTCTGATAGGTGGCAACGAACGAGGTAGTTCGTCCACTACTATATCAGTGAACCCTTCCAGTAGTTGCTGGATTTCCTCTGGTAAATCATCCACTCTTGTACTGGTTAAAACAATTCTAGGCTTCCTGACCACAATGAATTGTGTATCTTCCTTCTTCTTAACCTCTTTAAGAAGTTCCTTCCCACTCATGAGAAGTACAGTGTTGCTTACCTCTGGCTTCACTTCCTTATCCTTAATTGGAAACAACATGTGAGTTCTCCCATTCTTTTCCAGGGTGTATGTGTTCTTTCTCCCATCATGAATCACATTTCTATCATATTGCCATGGTCTACCCAGCAATAGATGACAAACATCCATGGGAATGACATCACATAATATTTCATCTTTATATCCTCCTATTTTAAATTCAACTAAACATTGTTTAGTGACATTTACTTGATGTCCTTTTTGTAG